>CM041777.1:112099299-112184577 GCA_023374045.1 Limonium bicolor | reverse complement strand
TCCACTTTGGTGCCAAGAGGAATCTCCATGGGAAGGAGCTTGAGTTCATCTTCTTACGTATTATTCTTCTCCTTTGCTTCAAGGTATGGAAACTCAAAGAAAAATGGTGTTTCCTCATGTTTTATGTTAACCAAAGGTAGCTTAAAATTCCTTGGAAAATAAACTTACGTTGTCTGTTGAAACTACCTAAAGAGCCAAAGGTAAATGACTTAGAAAATGTTCTCAAAGAGACTAGTAAAAACATACGTACTGCTGTTTGTATTTGCAGGTGAAAGGCAAATATATTGTGGAAATTCAGTGTTTAAGATTTATAATTTAAATTGTGCACTATTGTTATGTGGTGTATATTTGGTGAAGTTTTGAGTATAAGAGTGTACTGGGAAGTTATACATTGATGGGTGTAAAAACTTACGCAGCAGGACATGAAAAATGCAGTACGTCGATTTCAGTAGTTTCGGTCCGGGACTTAGGGTCTGGATGAGGTCCCGGACCATATATCAAAATAGTCGAGAATTGTACGTGGTCGTAGGTCCGGGACTTGGTTCTTGTCCAAGGACCCGGACCAATCCCTTAAAACTGTCCGAGAGAATTGCATAGAATGGTCCGGGACTTAGGACCTGGGTGAAGTCCCGGACCACCCCATAAAAGAGACCGAGAGGTTTGCTAAGTATAGGTCCGGGACCTAAGTTAGGGAGCAAGTCCCGGACCACTATAAAACTTGGTTCTAGGTTGATAAACGATGTCTAAGATGGGATAAGTTAGTAATGATATTATAAGGTTGTTAAGACATGTTAGGAGAGTTATAATGACATTTTAAAGGATGAAAGTTAAAACAAAATGTGGAAAAGAAATAACTAGAAATGTAGTAGTTAATGTTAACGGTGAACTAGTACGTTAATTGACCGACGTTACTAAATGTGTTTAGGATTCTCTCAAGGTGGAACGAGTTGAAGCAAGGACCAAGGTATGGTTTTCTTGCAGTCTGTTGCCTACCGGTTTACACCGGCTTGGTGTTGTTTGCTTTTCTGTGTGTTACGACCTTATAAGACTAAGACATGAAAAGAGTTTACAGTTGTTATATTATGATGTTGTATTGTTGTGACTCCTTTCCTTGGTGTGTCTAACCAGACCTAAACACTTGTTCGTGTGTGACTTAACAAGTTTATTTGTGTGATCACTAACAAGTGCTAACCGGGGAATTGAGGAGTCCGGTCATGTTCCGGCCACGCGTGTGATGGATGGGAGTCGATGTCTATCCGGTTCGACTCTCTTGGTGTATGTATAGGTTGTATTCCAATTTGGTTTCAACTTTCCCTTAGCTTATCCAAAGCTAGTTTACTGACTCACGTCGGGCCACAGGGGCATACGAATGTTGTTTTCGGTGTGCTTGGGATTACTATATCCGACACGCCTTGGGTTTAAGTTAACCGTTCGATATAACTGGACGGTAACGAGGTTGGTAACGAGCTTAGCATGAGATTGGCATAATCTCTAGGCTCACTATGTATACTAATTATGGTGGAAGGTTCCTTGTGTGAACCGATTTATGGTGTTATGTATTATTGTTGTGCTACGCAATTTCCCTTGCTAAGCTATGTTATATTATGTTGGATGTTTAAAATGAATGCCATGTTATCATGACAATTGGTTGCGCGTATCCCGGTAGCCGATGGGCTGCGCGTTAACCATACCAGCAAAAGGTTGCTGACCCCCTTGGGGGCTCCATATTTTTATTTACAGGATGAGGATCGAAGAAGCGGAGTGGCTCTAGATCCTAGGCTGTTGGAATACTTTTGGATCTTGTAAGATAAACCCGGGATGCGCCTGTGCTCCCGTAGTGTTGTTTATGTTGGTACTGTTGTTTACAGTGACAGGTGTTTAAGGTTACAGTTGGTATGTAAAATAAATACTCGGTATGGTTTGGTTATGTTTATGTATGGATGTTAGGACCTATGCTCGGGAGTCTGATCATCAGACCGGTACTTGTATTTATTCTGCCTAGTTAACCACGTGGGTGGTTAACGGCGTTGTAGCACCATAGTGTTTAATGTTTTTAGATGTTTAATTCCGCTGCGAATTTCGGTAGTTGGTAGGTGCGTTGTAGGGGTGTTACAAAGTGAGCAAGCATTTTGGGGAAAAAATACTGTAATTCAAGATTGTGAACAGATAAAAGAAAAACAGAAAGAGTTAGGAAGGTTAAACCAGCTAGTTTCAGTCCTTGGCAGTTTGTGCAGTGCTGTGAAAAGATTTTTCAGGGGGCACTATAAGGGTAGTGTAGGCTGGGGAAATGAGGCTAAGACATTGCTAACATACAAACCTACGTGTGAATAGGTTCTGGGAGAATATAAACCCATTTAGGAACAGAAAGGAAACAACAATTGAGATCATGTATTGGCTTCAGATTCTGCGGAGTTCTTGTTTCAGTATGAACCTGCTCCAGTAGTTATAACAACATTGCTTTAGGATATATTATATCCAACACCTACTAATTGGAGAAGAGGGCTGAAGGAAGAAAAATGAAAGTCGGATTCATAAATAAAGAAGAGAGATGGAGGAAAAAGAATAGCAGATTTCATTCTTAGTTTTCAGTTTTCCCTGAAATGTGCTCTCTGTCTAACCTTGCTACGAGGGTTATAATGGATTGTTGAGTGATTTAAGAACCTAAATACACCTACAACACTTAGGGAAGTTATAAAACCTTGAGGGGAATTTGAAAACGGTGTGGACAACTAAATCAAAGGCAGATGAGGAAGTTCACAGATCCTGATTTTTCAGATTTCTTCACTTGGTTGCTTCAGTATAATGGATTTTCAGAAGTACACGGGTTGTTTTGGCTTGGGCTTTAGTTTGAGACTACAATAATACATAACAAACTTGGTAAATAATTTGGGAACAACACTTGAAATCAGATTATGAACAAAGAAAAGAGGATAGAAGAAACCATATCATTTTCATTTTCAGTTTTCTCTACAAATTAGGTTCTGTAAATGAACTTTCGAATGGGTTAAAAGTGTTGCTTTGAGTTGGTTTGGAGTTCAAAACCTTCCTAATAAAACTATAGTTGGGTAATATTTGGGAAGATTTGAAAGCTGGTTAATGAACTAAAAACGAGAGGAAAAAGGTGATGTACAGTTTCGGTTTCGCTTCCAGAATCTGTTATCTCTGTCTAACTAGGTACAGTTGATATGAGAGGGTTGTATGGTCTGGAAATTTACTCATAATCTACTAATATATTTACCTAAGAGGGTAAACAATTTGGGAGGAATTAAAAAGCAATAGATACATTAAAAAGTGTGATTCAAAACCAATCTATGTGATTTCATGAACTTGGGACTTCTGTATAAGTGGGTTTAAGGGTATTCTATGATCTATATTACCATTAGACAAGGGTTTAAAATATACTCACCTATTTATCTAAGGAACGAATACCCATTAGATAAGTCATCCCTATGTTAAACAAACTTGTTACATAATACTCTTAAAAACGCCCTAAAACGTCACCTAAGGAAAAAGGGCTTAGTTAGTGTAAATAAAGATATGAAATATCCTAGGAGTAAGTTAAGCCTGAGAAGTGCATGTGAAATTCTAAGAGTCAATCTAAACTAAGCATGTGACAACATACCAGGGAAAAACATGCGATATAGTGGTCGTACATAAAATAATAAACTGACCCATTGTTTTAATTAACGCTAGGGCCGTAGCGAATCCGACCGGGACTTTCGAGGTTAAGACGACTCGTGCTTCGAATAAGGTATGGAATGTGTGGTTTAGTATGTTGCCGTGTTACACGGCTTGTGCTTTGTGTGCTGTGGGCTGTGTGCTTTGTGTGAAAATGACATAAGATCAAAGCATGAAATTGGATTGCTTGTTTATCATGTTGTATGATTTCTATATCTTGTTGAATATATCATTGCGCGCACACAGTAGTTTAGTCCCTTTCGCGTAGGGAACTTGAGATGAGACTCAACGAACTATGTAAACAAAGAACTACAAAAGGGAAAAACTATACGAGAACTACTACGAATTATGAAAACAAGAAACCTTATAAGGGGAACTCCTCTCTAAACCATTGAGGACTACCATAACCCACTATGGTGTCTATTCATTATGATAATGAAGAGCAAGTCTCCTTTGGTGAGACATGACGAACACGTAAACAAACAAAAGAACTATACGAAGAGACAACTCCTCTCTAAACTTTAGAGGACCACTAATGACACCACTATGGTGTCGAGATTATAATGATAATGAAACGAAAAGTATCAACTGTGAAACATGAGAATAACCCGGGAAGACAACAGCTCGGGCCGCGCGGTATGGATGATCGGGAGTTGGTATCTGCATCAGATCCTTCGACCGTCTATGATGGAATATATTTTGGTAAAGCACATCCCGGAGTCCAGAGGTGACTTCCGCTTCCTTGACCCTGGGTGTCGGGAATGGGGGAGTGACAAGTTGGTGAAGCACATCCCGGAGTCCAGAGGTGACTTCCGCTTCCTTGACCCTGGGTGTCGGGAATGGGGGAGTGACAAGTTGGTGAAGCACATCCCGGAGTCCAGAGGTGACTTCCGCTTCCTTGACCCTGGGTGTCGGGAATGGGGGTGTGACAAATTGGTGAAGCTTATCCTGGAGTCTAGAGGTGACTACCGCTTTCTCGACCCTGGGTGTCGGGAATGGGGGACTAGCTATGGAGGAGACGTCCTCCAACGTGCGGTGATAAAAGAATTCACAAATAATCCTTAAAGAAACAAGGAACGATTAGCACCTACATAATGAAGTCTCGGGATCTAATCTATATCCCTGACTCGGTGCCAGAGAATTAAGAAAAAAAACTTGTGTAATGAGACCAAGCAAACAAGAGAAAGTCACAAATGTGAACCTTTAAGAAATAAGGAATGAATAGCACCTACATAACAAAGTCTCGGGATCTAACCTATATTCCCTGACTCGGTGCAAGAAAAGAAAGGAAAACATGTGTAATGAGAACAAGAAAACGGTACGTAATCTCTTGGATGATCCCATAGTGAGGATCGACAGTATAATATACCTATGCACACGTTGTATTATGTACTTGATTGTTGTTGCTACATTAGCAGCTTATTGTGCTGGTTTGCGTGTTGACATTGCTATGCTACTTGCAAGTTATGCTTGGTTGCCTTTGATATTGCCATGCTACCGATGAGTGTGTATGGTATCATGATGTGCTGATGTGTGCTTTACTGCTTTATTATAGCATGTAAATTGACTTAATAATATTCGACCAAGTAGTCGTGTGGCCCGGTAACATGCGGGCTTCACACGTTCATACTCGGCATAGTTTTGCTGAGTCCTTTATTTTTTACAGGTAATCATCTGGATCATGACGGAGTGTAGGTGAAGGACTATCATGGGGGTAGTCCACTATGGCAAGACTTTAAGCAGTATGCCTTCTTATGTATGAGTTATGTTGTTTAAGTTGTTAACCAAACTGTAGATGCTCGGTACTTGAGTTGTACTTTATATTGTATTTGGATTTCGTTAAGTTGGACTTCCAGTCATTCAGACCGTAACTTGGAGTTAGTATTGTGGACTGTCAACCACGTGGGTGGTTGGCGTCTGTAGCACCCGAATAGAGTAGGAACCGCTGCGTAGACATCTCATATCACCGTTAGGCTCGGTGTTTAATTTTTGGTTGTTATTCGGGGGTGTTACAGAAAGTGGTATCAGAGCGTAGTTGCGCTCTGATGACTGGAACAGAGGAGTACCGAGTATAGGAAAACCTAAATTGAGAAACGGGGTTACGGGTTAGTCTGTGAGGCTCGTTAGTTAGGGTCCATTTCAATCCGTAGGAAAACGCTGGAGAGGTAGAAAGCCTCCTCACACTCGGGAAAACCCGATCTGGCGTTCACACAATGGCATATAATCAATCCGGTAACGAAAACTAGGCACCCCTATCTTTTCATCAATGTTTCGGCTTAGTGTAGGGTACGGGGGCGTACCCCTCTTTTAAGGGGGGTAAGCGCGTTTTGTTTTGGACGTTTTTGCTAGCGTCACTGTGTTGTAATCCCACAACCACATGTTGATGGTTGGTGGGCTTGAGTATGAGAATGATATGAACGTTGATGTACACTTTGTATGAATGAATGTGTGTGCCATGGTTTGCACTCTAGCATGTTGTATGCTCTGAATGAATGAATATTGCGTGTCTTGGTTTGCACTTTAGTATGTATACACATTGTTAGCTTCTTGGTCTACTATGAGAACTTGTGTGAAGCCACTGATGTGGCACGGTGCTTAGAAGCACCGAGCATTATAACTATGGACTTAATCCTTTGGGTATCGATAATGAATGCGGGACTGGAACCCTAAGATTTCTAGGAGTGGAAAAATATAATTTAAGAAAGTAAGACTTCGGGACGAAGTCTCTCTTAAGGGGGGTAAGTTGAAATACCCCTAAACATTAAAACGCATAAAATCATAATGCGTTTTATAATTCGGACATAAAGTAACGTACGAGCAATTAAATCTAATATATGTATATATGTACGAATACGAAAAATACACGTACGTAACGTTACGAAATTGTAACGTTGTAATAAGTGACGGTAACGCCGCATAACCGCGTTACAAAAAAAAATAGAATCACATGAAATAATATATAGTCGTACATATATAAACAATCATGTATAACCTATACAAAAAAAAAGAGAGAAAGAAACAAAAAAGAGAGCAGAAACACTCCCACTAAGGTTCAAACCCGGTACCTTTCGTACCCGCTCTAAGTGTCTTAACCGGTTGAGCTGCGCTCATATTCAGCAACCAACTGCACCTCTAGACACAAGACTAATGGTATGCATCATTACATCAATACCACTATCGGTTTACCTACCAAGTAAAACGATTGTTTAAATTCAAACATAATGCCCACCATGTTCTCTTGTTTTCCACGACCAGAAGCATAATTCCAAGTTGATGATTAACAAAATAGCTATACTGGTCTAATAAACCCATCTGTTTCACTTTGAAAAACAAAATATAATAGAGCAACACGCTCTTACTCTGCCCGAATTCGCCAACACTGGACACTTGTTACCAGCCCTTCCTTCTTTTCATGATAGGCACAAAATACCTTGCTTACTTTTCCCAGGAACCTGTCGTACCTCCTTCTCAGTTGCGTCTCAGTTGCCACTATCACAAGCAGTCTTCCTCTCTTGCATGATGGGGTAACATTTCTCCAGTCTGAGCTCAAGCAGCGGCACACTTCAGTAACCACCCCCGGCTACCTTCTCGCCTGTTTTTCGTTCTTTTTCTTCACGGTTGTACTCCATCCTTCTCATCGAGACCAGTACACTCTCTCATGTGTTTGTTTTTTTTTTTTTCCTGTCGCAGCAGCAATAACAGAACAACCCAGCTTGAGTTGTCCCAGTAGCCATCAACCCCAGGTTTAACGCGAGATCAATGCTACCGATTTGTACTTACCACTTCAGTTTCTTTCCTGGTTTGGTTCTGTCTGAGAACATTTACTCAAGCCTCTTTAATTTTCCTCATTGTCTTTTTGCACACCAGAACCTCGCATGCTAAATGCTGATAGAGTTTTGGAGATTCTGTAACAAAATCCTCTCCAAGAGCTGCCAAAGGTGAGAGCAAGTGACCAGAAACCTTGGTAGTTTGATTCCTTTCACACTTCTGTTTTATTTTTGTAGTTGTCCCGCAAGAACTCTGCATGCTAGCTACGCGTGGAGCCCTGGAAACTCTGAAACAAACTATCTCCAAGAACTCCTAAAGGTGAGATTATGAGACCAAAAACAAATCTGGTTGTTCGAGCCCTTTATGCTCCGTTTTGTATCCGACAGTTGGTGAGCTGACTTCCTCTTTCTCATCTGTCCTTGCGTATGAATTCCCTCAACAAGACCCTGCTGGGACTGAGTCTAAACCTTCAAGGAACCAACTCCTAATCAAGGTAAGAAGAGCTGTTACATGGCTGTTCTTCTCAAACTCTTACTAACAAACTGAAATAACCCACAACTGAACTTGGCACTGGATCACTTTTCAGTTGCGAGAACAGACCAGAGAAACACCAAGGAATAATTCAGGAGGGACAAGTCCTTAATACCCAAGGTAATATTCCTAAACTCATCAGGAAAAAAAAAGAAACCCACTTCCAAATCTGATAAACTCTCGAAACCTGTAGCAGTAGTTTCTGTTTTCTGATGATTCGAGACAAATGCAGACCCTCCATCCAAGCACATAACCTATAAAGAAAACTGTACTTGATCATGTGTAACATTCTGTTTGAAATCATACTGATAAACCATGCAACTATGAGCTAGGCCTAAAGTGATCACATGATCAGAAAACAAACAATCTGTCAGTCTCAGTTGATGAGTATTCCAAAATCTGTAACATGTTTCCCAGCATCCTTGCTTCCCTGGAATGACATTGAGTAATGATACTTACAACATTATAAATACAACTACTTGAGTTATCCAACCGAGAGAGTAATTCGAAAGAAAACCAGAATTAACCTGTTGCATCTATAAGAATGAAAAACATAGAGGTGGTAGCAGTTTCTGTTGTGTAGTGTTATCGGTTTTAGTATAATGAAATCTCAGTAGCTTCAACAGAGCTGAGTGTGATCTGTTCTGAACTTAAAACTACATTAAACTGATAACTAGGTAGTGGATAACGTGGTTGTGTTTTATAAGAAAAAGAAAACAGAAGAAACGGTTTCAGTTTTCAGGTTTGATCAGTTCTGAAATTTCTTGTTTCCAGGAAAGTTAAGCTGTCAGTAACATTAGCAATATGGTTTTGGGTTATTAATGAGTGTAAAACCGTGCTAAATCATTTAACCAAGTGTGAAATACCCCAAACCTTAATAAGTGGTTTAAATATTAAAAAAATAAATTAATAAGACTAAAAAGAGTCGAGTCTTATAAATATTAAGTAAACCATTTAATAAATAGTAAATACAAATTAATTGCCAAAAAAAAATGGAAAACTGTCTTATAAATGAGTCTTGAATGGCTAAATGTCCATCATTACTCTTTAATTAATATGTGTACTATTTAGTATCACATTTGGAAGTTTAAATTAATAAGGAATCAAGAATTTCGTTTCAAAGTGCCTTGTTATTATGAATAGTAACTAAAATAAGCTAGTTTGTAATATATGTTAACATATGTAATTTAATTGAGCAATAAAGGCTAAATAACCCCTTTTTTAAATGTGGGTCGGTTATGCATGCGGTGAGTCACACCCTTGCTAATTGATTGAGCAAATAAGTGAGTATTCTAAAAAGCACTATTTGCTTTACGTGAGAAATATCCTTAAAAAGCAACTACCATCAATCATTCTCTTAATCCCTTCATTCTTCCTTATTATCTCACGTAGCCATCTCCTTCCTT
Source organism: Limonium bicolor (assembly GCA_023374045.1). NCBI lineage: Eukaryota > Viridiplantae > Streptophyta > Magnoliopsida > Caryophyllales > Plumbaginaceae > Limonium > Limonium bicolor. The sequence continues at coordinate 112,175,194 of CM041777.1, read as the reverse complement.
TTCTCTCTTTCACGATCGAACAGCACCAGCACAAACATGCAACTTCAGATCCTTGTAACTTCTTGCTCACTTGTCCAAATCTAAGACCGAGACCACCGATCTCTTAGTTTCGTCAAGCTCTTCGACTTAGTCCCTTCAAATCTTCAAGAGCTCCACTTTGGTGCCAAGAGGAATCTCCATGGGAGGAGCTTGAGTTCATCTTCTTACGTATTATTCTTCTCCCTTGCTTCAAGGTATGGAAACTCAAAGAAAAATGGTGTTTCCTCTACGTTTTATGTTAACCAAAGGTAGCTTAAAATTCCCTTGGAAAATAAACTTACGTTGTCTGTTGAAACTACCTAAAGAGCCAAAGGTAAATGACTTAGAAAATGTTCTCAAAGAGACTAGTAAAAAACATACGTACTGCTGTTTGTATTTGCAGGTGAAAGGCAAATATATTGTGGAAATTCAGTGTTTAAGATTTATGTAATTTAAATTGTGCACTATGTTGTTATGTGGTGTATATTTGGTGAAGTTTTGAGTATAAGAGTGTACTGGGAAGTCTATACATTTGATGGGTGTAAATAACTTACGCAGCAGGACATGAAAAATGCAGTACGTCGATTTCAGTAGTTTCGGTCCGGGACTTAGGGTCTGGATGAGGTCCCGGACCATATATCAAAATCAGGTCGAGAATTGTACGTGGTCGTAGGTCCGGGACTTGGTTCTTGTCCAAGGACCCGGACCAATCCCTTAAAACTGTCCGAGAGAAATTGCATAGAATGGTCCGGGACTTAGGACCTGGGTGAAGTCCCGGACCACCCCAATAAAAGAGACCGAGAGGTTTGCTAAGTATAGGTCCGGGACCTAAGTTAGGGAGCAAGTCCCGGACCACTATAAAACTTGGGTTCTAGGTTGATAAACGATGTCTAAAGATGGGTATAAGTTAGTAATGATATTATAAGGTTGTTCAAGACATGTTAGGAGAGTTATAATGACATTTTAAAGGATGAAAAGTTGGAACAAAATGTGGAAAAGAAATAACTAGAAATGTGATGTAGTTAATGTTAACGGTGAACTAGTACGTTAATTGACCGACGTTACTAAATGTGTTTAGGATTCTCTCAAGGTGGAAACGAGTTGAAGCAAGGACCAAGGTATGGTTTTCTTGCAGTCTGTTGCCTACCGGTTTACACCGGCTTGGGTGTTGTTTGCTTTTCTGTGTGTTACGACCTTATAAGACTAAGACATGAAAAGAGTTTACAGTTGTTATATATTATGATGTTGTATTGTTGTGACTCCTTTCCTTGGTGTGTCTAACCAGACCTAAACACTTGTTCGTGTGTGACTTAACAAGTTTATTTGTGTGATCACTAACAAGTGCTAACCGGGGAATTGAGGAGTCCGGTCATGTTCCGGCCACGCGTGTGATGGATGGGAGTCGATGTCTATCCGGTTCGACTCTCTTGGTGTATGTAGAGGTTGTATTCCAATTTGGTTTCAACTTTCCCTTAGCTTATCCAAAGCTAGTTTACTGACTCACGTCGGGCCACAGGGGCATACGAATGTTGTTTTCGGTGTGCTTGGGATTACTATATCCGACACGCCTTGGGTTTAAGTTAACCGTTCGATGTAACTGGACGGTAACGAGGTTGGTAACGAGCTTAGCATGAGATTGGCATTGATCTCTAGGCTCACTATGTATACTAATTATGGTGGAAGGTTCCTTGTGCGAACCGATTTATGGTGTTATGTATTTTGTTGTGCTACGCATTTTCCCTTGCTAAGCTATTATATTTGTGTTGGATGTTTAAAATGAATGCCATGTTATCATGACAATTGGTTGCGCGTATCCCGGTAGCCGATGGGCTGCGCGTTAACCATACCAGCAAAAGGTTGCTGACCCCCTTTGGGGGCTCCATATTTTTATTTACAGGATGAGGATCGAAGAAGCGGAGTGGCTCTAGATCCTAGGCTGTTGGAATACTTTTGGATCTTGTAAGATAAACCCGGGATGCGCCTGTGCTCCCGTAGTGTTGTTTATGTTGGTACTGTTGTTTACAGTGACAGGTGTTTAAGGTTACAGTTGGTATGTAAAATAAATACTCGGTATGGTTTGGTTATGTTTATGTATGGATGTTAGGACCTATGCTCGGGAGTCTGATCATCAGACCGGTACTCTTGTATTTATTCTGCCTAGTTAACCACGTGGGTGGTTAACGGCGTTGTAGCACCATAGTGTTTAATTGTTATTTAGATGTTTAATTCCGCTGCGAATTTCGGTAGTTGGTAGGTGCGTTGTAGGGGTGTTACAAAGTGAGCAAGCATTTTGGGGAAAAAATACTGTAATTCAAGATTGTGAACAGATAAAAGAAAAACAGAAAAGAGTTAGGAAGGTTAAACCAGTCTAGTTTCAGTCCTTGGCAGTTTGTGCAGTTGCTGTGAAAAGATTTTTCAGGGGCACTATAAGGGTAGTGTAGGCTGGGGAAATGAGGCTAAGACATTGCTAACATACAAACCTACGTGTGAATAGGTTCTGGGAGAATATAAAACCCATTTAGGAACAGAAAGGAAACAACAATTGAGATCATGTATTGGCTTCAGATTCTGCAGGAGTTCTTGTTTCAGTATGAACCTGCTCCAGTAGTTATAACAACATTGCTTTAGGATAATATTATATCCCAACACCTAGCTAATTGGAGAAGAGGGCTGAAGGAAGAAAAACTGAAAGTCGGATTCATAAATAAAGAAGAGAGATGGAGGAAAAAGAATAGCAGATTTCATTCTTCAGTTTTCAGTTTTCCCTGAACATGTGCTCTCTGTCTAACCTTGCTACAGAGGGTTTATAATGGGATTGTTGAGTGATTTAAGAACCTAACTACACCTACAACACTTAGGGAAGTTATAAATACCTTGAGGGGAATTTGAAAACGGGTGGACAACTAAATCAAAGGCAGATGAGGAAGTTCACAGATCCTGATTTTTCAGATTTCTTCACTTGGTTGCTTCAGTATAATGGATTTTCAGAAGTACAACGGGGTTGTTTTGGCTTGGGCTTTAGTTTGAGACTACCTAATACACTTAACAAACTTGGTAAATAATTTGGGAACAACACTTGAAATCAGATTAGTGAACAAAGAAAAGAGGATAGAAGAAACCATATCAGTTTCATGTTTCAGTTTTCTCTACAAAATTAGGTTCTGTAAATGAACTTTCGAATGGGTTAACAGTGTTGCTTTGAGTTGGGTTTGAGTTCAAAACCTTCCTAATAAAACTATCTAGTTGGGTAAGAATTTTGGGAAGATTTGAAAGCTGGTTAATGAACTAAAAACGAGAGGAAAAAGGTGATGTACAGTTTCGGTTTTCAGCTTTCCAGAATCTGTTATCTCTGTATAACTAAGGTACAGTTGATATGAGAGGGTTGTATTGGTCTGGAAATTTACTCATAATCTTACTAACATATTTACCTAAGAGGGTAAACAATTTGGGAGGAATTAGAAAGCAATTAGATACATTAAAAAGTGTGATTCAAAACCGAATCTATGTGATTGTTTCATGAACTTGGGACTTCTGTATAAGTGGGTTTAAGGGTATTCTATGATCTATATTACCATTAGACAAGGGTTAAAATATTACTCACCTATTTATCTAAGGAACGAATACCCATTAGATAAGTCATACCTATGTTAAACAAACTTGTTACATAATTACCTCTTAAAACGCCCTAAAACGTTACCTAAGGAAAAAGGGCTTAGTTATCGTGTAAATAAAGATATGAAATATCCTAGGAGTAAGTTAAGCCTAGAATTAATGCATGTGAAATTCTAAGAGTCAATCTAAACTAAGCATGTGACAACATACCAAGGGAAAAACATGCGATATAAAGTGTCGTCACATAAAATAATAAACTGACCCATTGTTTTAATTAACGCTAGGGCCGTAGCGAACTCCGACCGGGACTTCGAGTGTAAGACGACTCGTGCTTCGAATAAGGTATGGACATGTGTGGTTCGTATGTTGCCGTGTTACACGGCTTGTTTGCTTTGTGTGCTGTGGGCTGTGTGCTTTGTGTGAAAATGACATAAGATCAAAGCATGAAATTGGATTGCTTGTTTATCATGTTGTATGATTTCTATATCATTGTTGAATATATCATTGCGCGCACACAGTAGTTTAGTCCCTTTCGCGTTATGGAACTTTGAGATGAGACTCAACGAACTATGTAAACAAAGAAACTACATAAAGGGAAAACTATACGAGAACTACTACGAATTATGAAAACAAAGAAAACTCTATAAGGGGAACTCCTCTCTAAACCATTGAGGACTACCATGACACCCACTATGGTGTCTATTCATTAATGATAATGAAGAGCAAGTCTCCTTTGGTGAGACATGACGAACCACGTAAACAAAACAAAAGAACTATACGAAGAGACAACTCCTCTCTAACTTTAGAGGACCACTAATGACACCCACTATGGTGTCGAGATTATAATGATAATGAAACGAAAAGTATCAACTGTGAAACATGAGAATAACCGGGAAGACAAACAGCTCGGGCCGCGCGGTATGGATGATCGGGAGTTGGTATTGCATCAGATCCTTCGACCGTCTATGATGGAATATATTTTGGTAAAGCACATCCCGGAGTCCAGAGGTGACTTCCGCTTCCTTGACCCTGGGTGTCGGGAATGGGGGAGTGACAAGTTGGTGAAGCACATCCCGGAGTCCAGAGGTGACTTCCGCTTCCTTGACCTGGGTGTCGGGAATGGGGGAGTGACAAGTTGGTGAAGCACATCCCGGAGTCCAGAGGTGACTTCCGCTTCCTTGACCCTGGGTGTCGGGGAATGGGGGGTGACAAATTGGTGAAGCTTATCCTGGAGTCTAGAGGTGACTACCGCTTTCTCGACCCTGGGTGTCGGGAATGGGGGACTAGCTATGGAGGAGACGTCCTCCAACGTGCGGTGATAAAAGAATTCACAAATAATCCTTAAAGAAACAAGGAACGATTAGCACCTACATAATGAAGTCTCGGGATCTAATCTATCCCTGACTCGGTGCCAGAGAATTAAGAAAAAAAAAACTGTGTAATGAGACCAAGCAAACAAGAGAAAGTCACAAATGTGAACCTTTAAGAAATAAGGAATGAATACCACATAACAAAGTCTCGGGATCTAACCTATATTCCCTGACTCGGTGCAAGAAAAGAAAGGAAAACATGTGTAATGAGAACAAGAAAACGGTACGTAATCTCTTGGATGATCCATAGTGAGGATCGACAGTATAATATACCTATGCACACGTGTATTATGTACTTGATTGTTGTTGCTACATTAGCAGCTTATGTGCTGGTTTGCGGTTGACACATTGCTATGCTACTTGCAAGTTCTGCTGGGTTGCCTTGATATTGCCATGCTACCGATGAGTGTGTATGGTATCATGATGTGATGTGTGCTTTACTGCTTTATTATAGCATGTAAATTGACTTAATAATATTCGACCAAGTAGTCGTGTGGCCCGATAACATGCGGGCTTCACACGTTCATACTCGGCATAGTTTTGCTGAGTCCTTTATTTTTACAGGTAATCATCTGGATCATGACGGAGTGTAGGTGAAGGACTATCATGGGGGTAGTCCACTATGGCAAGACTTTAAGCAGTATGCCTTCTTATGTATGAGTTATGTTGTTAAGTTGTTAACCAAACTGTAGATGCTCGGTACTTGAGTTGTACTTTATATGTATTTGGATTTCGTTAAGTTGGACTTCCAGTCATTCAGACCGTAACTTGGAGTTAGTATTGTGGACTGTCAACCACGTGGGTGGTTGGCGTCTGTAGCACCGAATAGAGTAGGAACCGCTGCGTAGACATCTCATATCACCGTTAGGCTCGGCGTTTAATTTTTGGTTGTTATTCGGGGGTGTTACAGTATTATGTCATGGGGAGAGTAATTAAACAATTTAGAAAACATTAAAGGAAACTATACTATCAGCCGTAAACATATAGTGTCTTATGACATTTATATGTAACATTTTATTTCATGATAGTATTGTAATGAAGCCAAGCATTTTTGGCCATTTTATGCAATTGTTATTTTAAGTTAAAAATGGATTTTTAAACAATAACAAACATTACCGTAAGGGTATGGGACGTATTTGCAATTTAAATAAAATTTAGAGGCTGGGTTGGATAAGTAAAAACCGAAAACTATATGTTAAAAGAATTATTCTATTAATTTTATTAAGTTTTATGAAATATGGGGGTCAAATGGTAATTTGTGAAAGTATGGTCAAAACCGCAAATACATAAACCTATGGTCAAACTAGTGTATATTGGGTCAACACTGACCAAGATAAAAGCCTTGACCAATTTAATGTCATAAATAATTAATTTATGAACTCATGTTAACATTATAAGTGAAATGTAGAATTTATGAAAATTTCGGGGTATAAAACGTAAATACCGAAAAGCAGAGGCGTAGTTTGGTTAATATGATGGTTTATATCTTAAGTATAAAGTTTGGGAATTTTTGGAGTTATATAAGTGGGTATATTGATAAAAGAGTATAATATATGATTTTTGTGACATATGAAAGTATATAATGTAAATTTGGGTCAAAATGTAAAGAAGGAGAAGATGGGGGCGGAAAAAGGAATTTCAGAAACATAAGGGAACTGTGTAGAAATAAGTAACAAGAAACTATAGGTTATATCAATAATGAATATTAAAACTATATGGTATAACACATGTATAAACATTATGATAATATATGTGGTTATTTTGTAAATAAGGAAAAGATAGTGGCTGGGAAGGAAATATACCAAACAGCTATGGGCGGTTCGGTAATATTAAGGAAATAACAGATATAAACTATATGTTATAAATAATATAATGTTTGGAATGATATAACATATGATATGTAAAAATATTATAAGGTTTGTGGTAAAAGTATAAATATGGGAAGTTAAGGGTTGAAACAAAAAAAAAACAGAACCTAAGGGGTTTGTTGTATTCTTCGGAAATATTGAAACTATATAGTATACATACTATATGATTCAAATGCTATAATATATGGTGAGTTAAGTATGTTGTAAAAATTGTGGTGAAATCGTAATAATAATAAAGTGTGGGGTTTGAAAGGAGATGAAATATTAAATATATGCCTATTCGGCAATTAAGGGGAAATATTACAAAACTATAGGTTATATCCTATTACAATGTTTTGATGATATAAAACAAGGTATTTATAACATGGTATAAGTTGTGTGACTATATTGTAATAAATGAGAATTATGTAAATAAAGAAGTAATAGTGTATTGTAAGTATATGTCATTTTCGGTACATAAATATAAGTACTAAAACTATATGTTATAAGCTAATGACGTATAAAATATCATACGATGGGATATCAGGATATAAGTGTAACACTAAATAATGCTATGTGGTCAAAAGCATAGTTATAAAAACTAGCATGCTAGCGCATACATATATATATATATATATACATTATATATATAAAAACGATATAAAACTATAGTATACAATGACATAAAATACTATGGTTAATATATGATTTTTAGAAGGTTAAATAAACCTTTGGATGAGGAATGAACATGCACATAATATAAGGCTTCATATTTCATTAAGAAATCAATGTACATATATACAAATATGCAAACCGGCATAAATAACATGCACATATATATTATGGATTACAAACCATATAATAATAAATAATGAACATTGACTTGTTAGTATAATTATATACTACAAGTCATAAGGTTTTAAACAAATACAATTTGTCACATAATTGGGAAGTTGTATAATATAAGGTATGTTAAAGAATAGTAATATGCTATGTAATATAAACTAACGTTGTATGGAATGCAAACAACCATAGGTTATAAAATGTAACCATACATGCAACTAAAGGTTATAGCAATACCCATGCATGCGATGTAACAGTTGAAGTAATGATACGAGAACGAACAAATTTTGTATCAGGCGTAACGTTTATAAAATACTATGGGATAGGAAAAATAATTCCTACGTTTAAAAACGTTAGCCACGACGTTCGAATAAAAACCGACGTCCTCGTAAACCGTATATTAACACATACTACGAGTAAAGAGTTTTAAGGATAATGATACCTTAACTATTAACAGTTGAAAGTCCGGGGGTGTAAAACCAGGGTTACTGGCGTTATTCGGAAATACCGAATCGTATTGTCATGTGGATTGACATTTAGTGTTCTTCGTATTGTTAGACCGCCTGTCGGACGTGCGCGCTCGAGAAGCTTAGAAGTCCACATTGCGCATCCTTGGTCCACGGTGTACGGTATGTAAAGGGGTTTGATCCGAGTTGTGAGGAATTCCTCGGGCTCGGATTTGTTTGATAAATAACTTGTGTGAATGTGTGTATGTGATATATGTGTGTGATGTGTAGCTATGTTTACTGCATTAATTATTTATGCACGAACGTCCTACGGGACTAATACTACGTCGACTATAGATCGACTTATACAAAACTACATATGCGAAATGTGTGATTGTGACCACCGTTGCCTGACCTAATACGCTAAGTATTACAAGTACGTAGTTAAAACCTAAGTAAAACACTTAGGAACGGGACACGACATGGTCGGTCTCTAGAGATTTGACTCGAACGTGAATACTACCTAGAATAATTCTAGGCATGCGTAAGACCCATAGGGCAACCAACAAATTAAGTGATGTACTCCATAACTAAAACTGTAACTGACTACCTAACTAACGAAGTTAACAGTGGAGTATGAATGAATGTGATGATGTACCTTAATCCAGACAGTCACTGGCTGCTGGTCGCGCTAGAGATCTCTTGGGTTATCCCGTATCGGGTTTTACCCTAGTTAATCCTGAACGAGCCTACATAGATCGTCAGGCGGAGTGTGCTACCATTGGCACCAGGCCCTTGGCCACCTAAATGGACGCCTTTACAAAGGCAAAGTGAAATAGTCCCAGAGTCTTCGGATGATCAGGGCAGTGAGCACCTTGTGTGTACGTGGGACTACTGTCCAAGTGAATATATTTCGGGTCGTCCTAATTGACGCTCGACAGTGCTAACTAAAACAAATGATATGTGAGGGCCCGGGGGGGGGCGAATGTTGTAATACATGATGATAAAATACGACGTACGATTTACTAATATTGCGTATTGTATGATGTGTGATTGTGCTGTGAATGTTTGTACATGACTGTTTGGACTGGATGAATGGTTATATAATCATGCATGCTGTTACAGTATTTATTATATCTGTAAAATGATAAAGCATGAAATCAATCTAATATCAAGACGGTTAAAAATGACAAGTGACCAATAGGGTCCAGATCCGGCATACTCAGCGTCTATCGCTGAGACTACACTTATTGTGCAGGTTGTTGATCTTCGTTGAAGCAGAAGTGCGGGAACAGGGTAGATAGGATTACTTCAATTATTGCGTAAGGAATTTATTGTATAACGATACCAGGCTGTAGACGTATGATGGTAATGTTACATTTATCTGGGATTTGAAATAGATGCTCACTTGTCTACTGTTATGGATGTGGACTTAGTATGATATATAGGGATATCTCGTTATCACAACGGTTTAGTAATGATGTGTATTCTAGCTGTTGGATTTAGTTTTGCTTCGTTACTCGCATGGGCGAGTAACGGCAGGTGACACCCGAGTGAGTTTAATGCTGTTGTTTATTTTCCACTGTAAGACACTTTATTATCTGTTGACGTGAGTGACTTTTACGTGTTAATCTGAGAGGGGTGTTACATTAAGCCCCAAGCATTTTCATGGTTGTGCCCTTACCTAGCCCAATGTTTGGTCACTCAAAGACCTGACCGTAGACGCACACCTTTAGGTGATGCGAAAAGAGTGGGGAAGCCCAAAGAGAATAGCGTGTAAGCCCTATTCCTTTGCGGTGACTTGGGCCCACGCCCCAAGCATCTCTCCGGATCGATCCATACCCATTGGTCCAAATCGTCTAGTGAGAACATGTTGAACTTATGTGAGCCTTGTTTGCTTGTATGATCAACCCACTACCAAGCTTAGAAATTGAGAGGAACTTTCCTACATCAACTCAGCTAAACTGAATTTGCGGCTTTATTGTTTGCAGCCCAAAGGCCCTATTTGGCTTAATATGTGAGTCATTTAGGCTTAAGCCCAAAAGTTTAGATTTAGGTGATTTCTCTTTTTGACCCAATTTGAATTATCAATTTAGTTCTAGGCCATAAAAAACAAATCCACTTAAAGTAATTCATTAAGGGCATTCAGGCCCACACATCCATTCTAGTTTAGAAGTCCCTCTGGCCCATATGTCTTACTTCTAGCCCAAACACTTTCTGGCCCATGGCCACATTCCCAAATCATTCCGGCCGAAGTGCCACATTCCTAAACACATTCGGGCCCAAGCGCCACATCCTCAAACATTTTTTGGCCTAAGCGCCACATTTACAAACACTTTATGGCCCAAGTGCCACATTCTTTAAACATTTCGGCCCAAGTGCCACAATCTCACAACACATTCTGGCCCTAGTGCCGCATTCTCATAACATTCTGGCCCAAGTGCCAACCCACTTATGAATCATTCTGGCCTGTGTACGTCACTTTGAATTCATTCAGGCCCAAGTGTCTATCCACATTCATGAAATCATCGAGGCCCGAGTGCCAATCCACATTCATGAAAACATTTCAACCCATGCACCTCACATTCAGGCCCAAGTGCCTCATGCGTCATCTATAGGCATTCCTAGTTCAAGCATTTCGTAGAGCCTACTAAGAGTCCAATAAGAAGACGATCACAGTCATCTTAGCGACATCCCGGCAGTCAAGAGCTCGAGTCTTCAGCATGCCGACACCAGACGGTTCAGCAGAGTTCAAATTCAATAGAAAGTTTAGGGTTCCCATGCAGTCTACTGTATAACCTGCCATAACACTCATCTTTAAAATGCATCACTCATAGTTTTCAAAGAATGATTGTTTTCAAACCACTACTAAGAAGCATCAATTTTGTCGAATCATCTTCTTCCCCGTGTTCACAAGTGGATGACCTTATTAAGTCTAAATGGTAAAAAAAAAGATTCTGTTTCACACAAGTTTCTTTTGAGAAAATGGTTTATGAAAAAATAATTTCCCGACAATGGAATGCAAAGACCTATATTTTCTTTCCAAAAATTTGAACAAGCCTTGCCAAATACCACAACTTACCCCAAAACATCCAAAACAAGCCACGAAGCGGTTCAAGTGCACACTCGTTAAAATTGCTGTCATAAACCCCAAATCAATACTGGAGGCAATCTGAGTTTAGGTTCGGCATCTTCATCTTTTGTTTAAACGTATGAATAAGTCTCAGAGTGAAAATATCGTGAGAGTGTCTTGAGCAAAAACCATGAACGAACGAGCGTGTCATTTTTACGCTACTCCGGTGAGACCACATTCAAAGGTAAGGTAAATGGCATAACTTCGACCGAAGGAGATACTTTGTACATTTAAGCTTAGAACTGCGAAAAGTAATAAGAAACGGATACACAACTACTAAGAATGATGAAGCACCTAGGTACAACACCACATAGCCAAAAAGCTTGTGAACCCTGACAATAAACCCTAGGCACCCCTGCTGAGCCTTTCATATATCCCTTGTTGATATTATAAACTCCACAAAGTAAGCCATCCAATGATGAACAACTGACTCGGTGGCCAAAGGAAACAAGAAGCCCGACTCTCAGACAATGATACCACAAGCGCCAATAAATGTTAAATTTTTGGTGATAGTCCTAGTGAATATTTAGAAAACTAAGCTTGATGATAACCTCAAGAATTTGTTGCTCAAAGTTATCCGATTGTATTGTTTTCAAATCAAATCTATTTTCATTAAAACTCGGTGGTTTAGCTAATTGTGGAAGCTAACCGGTTTAGCTCGGCGATCTTGGGAATGATACAAATGCTCAAAATGAATGATAAGACAAGGTACTCCTCTGATCATGAATTTTCTGAAACTAAACAGGCCTCATTTATCCGGTTATTAAGCCCTCGGGATGCTTTTATCACCTATCTACTTAAGATTCCGGGATCTGGGATAGTTGGCCCTACACCGCTACTGGGATAAAGAGAAAAGTCTGAGTGACACGATAATCATGCAATCTACCATAAAATCGTTTGTTATGAAATTCCTAAAGGAAGAAAAGTTTTTGCATGCGAAAAAGGTTAATTGTTGTTTGTGATCATGAGTACGTGGTATTGAAAGGTATTGCAGAACAAGGCATTACTTCACACCCCTTGTCATCCAAAAGAAAAAGGGAAAAGGAATGAAACTAGTGGAAGGTCCCGAGCTATGCCACGTTTAATTTTTACAATTAAACTTCTCCATGCCTTTAATAAAACCATTCTTTTTCATTGTTTACGAAAACTGACAGCTAAGAGCAACTTGATTCTTTTGATTATCATTTTGCTTGATTTCCTGATGCACTTGTTTGATCCTCAAAAGTTCAATACTACGGCTTTAGAGGAAAAGTAAATCTAAGAGACAGTGCAAGTGACAGTTTCGGTCACTTTAATAGCTCCACATACCCCAAATATTCCTCCATGGTCCCGTTGTCATTCATCATACCCCATGGTCACGTTATAATCTTGATAAGTGTGAAATATATATACTTTTAGGGCTTTAATTCTTCCTATTCTCACAACAATTCATGTCATATTTCTCACTTATCATATGTTTTTGCTTATATTTATGTTTTGATATGAACTATTGCATTTTATGTGTCAACTGTGAGAATAGTCAAGAAATTTCTTTCTTTATCTCATGAGGATTACAACGCAACAAACAGGGAACAAAACGGAGTCCAAACGAATAATTTAAGCCATGTTCAAGTTGTGTCTAGATTCACTCACGGATGAATTGTTTGCACGTGCATATGCACATGTTGCTTCCCTCTATTCACCTACAATGCACTCACGTAATTGATGATAAATCATCATCATTGCTGCTGTTATTTTCCAGTGTCACAAAATTGTACACGTGAGAGAGATTGATTTAATAGATAAAAGAAGATGGCTGCTGCTACTTGGAGAGAGAAGTGGTTGTTATATAAAGGGTTAGGGCTTGACCGAAAAGAGGGAAACATGCCGCAGCACACACCTCGGTTGGAGGCTCGTGCCTCTCTTCCTCTTTTCCATACACACAAGTCCACCATTGTTACCACACCACACTTCTAACAGAGGATTAATGTAGAGACACGCGACGACGGAAGGCGGAGCGGGGAATCTTCTAACAGAGTTTCTTCTTCCCTTTTTATCTAATCTGTCAATGTGTTCTTTCTTTGTTGTTTTTGTTATTTTTATAATTATGTTTGAGTAGTTAGACTAGCTCCCCGGACTAGGGTAGCAAACCGGATCTTTATATTTATTTTGGAATCTTTTTACTAATTCAATAATGCAATAGCTTAATTCCAGTTCTTCATGTGCTTTAATTCTCTGATCAATTATTAAAGCAATATTTGTAGTTTTCTAATCAACACGCGAGAGCTGAGATAGATAACAAGACATAGGAATTAAACCTGATTAACGACTAGAAGCGTGATCCCGTCTATAGGTTAATAGGTCTCAAATAGAAACTGTTCTTTATGCGATTAGTTGTGGCCGGACTAGAGCAATAATCTAGCAACTGGTTAGGGTTTTTTTAGACTTAGCCGTTGATGAATTAATTATAGTTTCTGAGTTTATTGCAGAATTAAGGAAGAGTTTACTAATAGATTAAAAAGTGACGGTTTGTAGAACAATCCGGGGTGCTACCTTTTATTTAGAGTTTTACTATTTATTTATTTGTTTAGTTTATTTTACTGTTTTGTTATTTTATGTTAGTTTATTGAGTCTTTCTTTTTATTAAATTAAGTAAAACTTGAAAAAGTGATATTTTCCTGTTTTCTTAGTTTAGTTTCTTAGTTAGTTAATAAATGTCAATTAATTGAACGAGGTCCCTGAGATCGACAACCCCCACTTAATCCATTATTCCGCAAAACGATAGGTACACTGCCTAGGTAGAGATAGTCACATATTTCTGCTAACAAAGCTCAAAGACTTCCGACTTAGTAGTTGTGTATCCAATCATGTGAAAGTAGCAGGTCAAATGTGTAAGTCCATCAAAGATCAAATTCAATGGTTTAGAAGTTGTGACCGTAAGCAAGAAACGAGTGCAAACACCAAACACATCGAGTGTAGGTTAGGAAGCACCACATCAAAACATAAGCCTTGACCCTGTGAGGACAAGACTCGTTCGCACGTTTAATAAAAGAAATAATGGAGGCAATCGATCGTTCTGGTCGATTGCCGTGAACTCTAGCTGAGATTGTCTTAAGGAAAAATACTGGGGGCAATTGTTGGTTTCAACAATTGCTATGACAACACCAATTGGAACCCAAAGCTTAACCCGTCACAAGCTTGAAGCACCACCACACAGGCCCACATAAGCCCTTACCTCTACATAATACCACACAGGCACACATAAGCCCTAACTTCCACATAAACACTCTTAGGCCCGTCACAAGCCCTCCATAAACCTTGGCCCCCACTCCAAAAGCAACAACAAAACCATACACTCCCACCAGTGGCATGTTCACCTTCTAAGAAACAAATTGCAGATCAGAAGTTTTTTAGTCAAGAAATGATAACTTCACTTTCCTTTTTCAGTAAATAGAATTTTTCTCGAACATTGCCATGTTTGGCACATTTTCAACAATTTCTTGCTTTGTACAATTTTCGGTCCTTACAAGCAGTTCAGTTTCTTTTTACATTCACTGCACACGCCTCATCATCGCCACGTTTGGCACATCTTCCACTAATTTCTTGCTTTGGACAAGTTTTGATCCTTACTTGCACTTCGATCATCGCCATGTTTGGCACGTTTATCATCAGTTTTCATCACAATCTTTTGTTTGAGACCATTTGTAACACCCCCAACTCATCTAAACGGGTTGTCGCAAAAAGTTATCAATATATATATCAACATCGCAGCGAAATTATAATACAATACCCAGAACCTTGCTACGGTCTAACATACCAGAATATACCAAACTTAATATTTACAACACTTATCCAAAATGCCAACCGAGTATCAAGCATCTCAAGTCTAACATAGTTTGCCAATAAATGCAACTAACAACTAACGGGTGTACATGCACAACCCGTAGACAAAATGTAAGCCCATCCTAAGTCTACCCGCTCTTACTCTCGAGGTGGGTCTTCTGAGGCGTCTTTCCTGCAAAATTAATATGGATGCCCCGAGGGGCTCAACACCTTCGCTGGTACGATTAACTTGTAGCCCCCAAGCTAAAGGGGCTACGCACGACTACTTTGTCGTAAACACGTGGTTGATTATTAATACAATATTAATAAGAAGTACAACAAACACCACACAAACATACGAAACAATTCATATTTCAAACACAATGAATGACTTAATAAGCGTTCCTCAAGTAAGTGAGTTAGCTTTTAACTCTTTAAGTCAAGATTCCTTTATTATCATTTCCATTCTTATCTCAATGCACCAACCGTTCTTTAATTAGAATTGGTTGATTCTCAACTCAATGTTTATCTTTGTTGGGTCAAAAGTAACCCTAGCCAATGAGCTATCAACTCCATTGGCTAAATAAACATTATTTCTTAATTTGGGATTTAGGAGATCCCACCACACCATCTTAATATGGCCTCCCACCTTGAACTGTAATCCAAGGTGGTCGAGTCTATATGTCGACTCTAGTCGACAACTCAAAAGACGAGTCTCAACGGAAGTAGGATCTGATTCAGATACCGACCCCCTTTTCTTAACATGCATGACCGGAGTCAGTCCCGAATTCCTCACTTCCCCTAAGTTTCAGTTAGTGAAAGTCTCAAAGATGAAGCTGTTAGTTAAACCTTTTTCGGGTATTAACAACCAACAATTAGGGAGTGTATTCTTATCTCATTCCATTGTTTACTAAGCATAGTTAGTAAATGAACTCAAAGTCAAGTGTGTTAGTATAATGCAAAACACACAAGAAGTACAATATACCGGTTGCATGCTTATCTTGTTTTAGTCTAAACAATTAAACAAATAGCACACAAGCCGAGGGACACCTCGTTAGCAAACAAGCTACAAGAAAACCATACCGTTCACCGTCGGTCATCTTTTGTCTACTCCTCTCTGGAATCCAAATTCCCAAATCCTATAACATTCATCCAATCGGGTTGTTAATCACTTTTAATTAACTTGGCTCAACTAATCACTAATGATTCCCGTTTATAACCACTAAGTCTTTGTAGTTTAATCTTAATCACACAAGTCATCTTACTTCTCATTATTTCTTAGATTCTTATGTGCCTATTTTTCTTACCACCATTACTCTCCCAATGGTCTACTACTAATGCCTCTTATTAATCTTAATTTAATTTTTTTTACTGGACCCGATCGACCCAACCCAGGGTCGGTCCCATGGGTCGGTCGAAGTCAGAACACATCCGGGTTTGAAAATTTTATCCCGACCGACCCAGCCAAGGTCGGTCCCCTGGGTCGGTCGAAGTCAGTAGACATCGACCTTTGGAAATTTTAGCTCGACCGACCCAGCCAAGGTCGGTCCCCTAGGTCGGTCGGAGTCAGAAGACTCCGCCCCTTTGGAAATCTGAAGCCGACCGACCTAACCAAGGTCGGTCCCTTGGGTTGGTCGAAGGCAGAACCTTTTCTAAAATGCTTAATTAACTCCAATTCTTTCCACAAGTATTCTAGCATGTGTTAACATCATTTTGACACTTTACTACCCTCTTAAATCATCCTCCAAACCCATTGATTAACTCACTTCTAAATTCCTTAATCATTTACTCAAATTCGTATCAAATTGCTAACACTTGAACTTAGTTTCTTACACCTCCAACATGAAAACTTTGCCTAACACCACAACCAACCAAAGTGTTTCCTCTCAACCATTTTGACTAATCCTCAAGCATCTTTATTCATCCCCATTTCCTTTACTCAAAATTCTCAAGATGTCCCAAGGTTATATTCTCTAGTTCACACCTAAGTCATTACAAGACATAATACCACATTCCCTACAAATTTTTGCACAAGTCTTAACCCTTCTCATACCATGATTTTGGTGTCTTGAATTCACCATTCTAACCTCAAGTTCTTCCTAGACACTCTTAGTTCATTCTAATCCTCAAGAACTCCTTAGTTTATTTATTTCCACCCATCTAACCCTTAATGATTCCTAGTACATTCTAGGTCATAATACCTCATTAAAACACTTAAAACACCTAGTTTCTTCACCAAATTTTGACATAGCAACACTTAGTTTTTCTTCCTTAAGCAACCAAAGACATTCAAATCCTTAATAGATGTTCCCTACACACAAATTACACTAAACTACACCAAATCACAATATAGTGCATAAACCTAAATTGCTTGGCACTTAGGCCCTTAAATGACATCAATTTAAACACTGAATTTCCCACATATATAGATTTCAACCTGCAATTACACACATCAATCTCATAGTAATTATAAGTGTTCTTAGAATTCACCTTATTGTTGTTTTACTAACTCAATTACCATTGGCTCTTTAGTAAAAGTTCACAAGTATGATCATGTTACTTTCCTAGGCTATATGGTTCATCACATAATTTAAGTTCTAGGCTACATTTGGTATCTATTTAAACCCCACTCCTTAAGATACTAAACCACCTTAAGGTAAGTCATTTACCTTATGTTTTCCAAGCTTTTCTTTCTCTCTTCCTTTGGTTTTCTTGACTGATTTTTGGCAAGGAATTTAAGTTCCCTTGCTAAGATTCTAATCAACATTTAAATAAGGTAATGAGTGCTAAGGAATATACCTAGACTCATGGAAATCATTCCTAGGTTTACAAGAATTGCTTAATGCACTAAATGGATGATTACCTTTGGAATTTGGAATGGACTTTGATAAGGAGCAAGGCAAGACTTCTTATAGTCTCTTGGAGATTGAAACAAAGCAAATTCAAGGAGTAAAACAAGACCCCATGAGAAGTCATTTTCGGTAATGTATATAAATGGAGAAAACCTTGGATTTTTCAAGCTTTTCTTACCTTGAATACAAGGAGGTGTAAAGGAGCTCTTAAAACTGAACTTTTCTCTCTTCAATGGAGTTTCCACATGGAATCAAACTTGAGCTTTTGATGTTTTTAAATGCCCAAAGGCAAGGTCTTGCTCCAACTAGCAATAATCTAGGTTTTGTTTTTGATTTGGAGCAATATAGCAACTTTGGTGAGCAAGACAAGATGGAGAAGGATGGTGGCTGGAACTTACGTGAATGAAGAAGAAGAGAATGAAGAAAACTGGTGGATAAGGAAAGAAATGAATAGAGAAGAGGAGAGAGGTGACTTAAGGTAAGATATTTCCTTTAAAAGTAAATAGTCTTTTTACTTTTCCCTCTTATTTTCTAAATGAGCTGGTCATTGGTGATGACTCACCTCTTCTAAAACCGGCCCCTCCCCTTATTAAGATATTAATGGGCTAGTTAATTAATTTAACTAATCAAAGTTGACTAAAGTCTTAATTGAGCACTATTTGGTCACTATTCATAATTAGTGCACAAATTTGTGAAATTATTGGTTTCTCATTGATTTAGGCTTCCTAATGTGATACTAAATAGTTAAAATGTTGATTAAGGTATAATCTTGGTCATTTAGCCACTCAAAACCCATTTTTAAGACAATTTTTCAAAAATGTGCTTTAAGACTCCTTAAAGCACAATTTGTTTTTTAACTTGTTTTTGAGCTTGGTTTTCTTTGGTAATGATTTAACATGTCCATTAGCATGTTAATAAGGTCTAAGAATGATCTTTGGGTCCTAATCAAGTTTACACCAAGTCTAGAGCATATATTTGCTTAAATTGTCATTATGGTGTTTTCTTGTGTTTTCTATGGTTTAAATTGTTTACTATTTCTAAGGCATGTTTTAGCCTAATTATATCTTAGTTTAACATTTAATTACCATAGATAGGTTTGGGGTATTTCAATCTACCCCCCTTAAAAGAACTTTGTCCCCAAAGTTCACATGTATGCTATATCATTTACAACACACGGATATCTTAATACCATAGATTATATTCACATACACACACCATCAGACTCATGTGGTCTGTCACAAAGTACAATACAAAAGTACTATACATATCTCATACACAAAAACAAGCAAACGACAAACAACAAAACGTGATTGTTCATTTACTAACTCAAAAGCAAAGAGGCTCTACCCCCCCCCCCCCCCTTAAAAAGGGGTACGCCCCGTACCCTATACATACAATCTAATCACTAAATAGTGAAGGGTAATTCGCTCTCATTTTATCCTCTAACTCCCAAGTGGCCTCTTCGACACCCTGGTTAGACCAGAGAACCTTCACCAGTCATACTGACTTATGGCGAGTGTCCCTAGTCTTAGTATCCAAGATCCTCTGAGGGGTCTCCACTGATCTCATAGTTGGCTCTAAGGATAATCTCTCCGGCTCCAAAACATGAGAGGGGTGGTGCATGTACTTCTTAAGCTGTGAAACATGAAAGACATCATGCACTTTACCCAGCTCAGTAGGTAAATTCAACCTGTAAGCAACTGGGCCCACCCGCTCCGTAATAGCATAAGGACCTACAAACTTCGGGCTCAGTTTACTCTTCTGCCCAAATCTAAACACACCCTTCATCGGTGAAACTCGCAGAAATACCTGGTCGCCCACTGCGAACTCTAGGTTTTGCCGTCGAACATCAGCATACGAGTTCTACCTATCTTGAGCCGCTTTCATGTTCTCTCAAATTTGCTGAACCTCAGCTTGAACTTGCTCTATATACTCTGGTCCTATAATGACCGCCTCACTCGACTCATCCCAGCAGAGTGGTGTACGACGTGGTCTACCGTACAACACTTGGAAATGTGCCATCTTGATCGTAGCATGGTAGCTATTGTTGTATGAGAACTCGATCAGATGCAACTTCTCAATCCAACTGATCTGGAAGTCCAAGGCATGCATGCCCTCAACATGTCCTCAAGTGTTTGAATCGTACGCTCAGTCTGACCATCTGTCTAAGGATGGAATGCGGTACTCAACTTCAATTCGGTACCCAACGCTTCCCGTGTAGCTCTCCAGTACCTCGAAAGGAATTTGGTGTCTCTATCAGATACAATGGTCTTTGGTACCCCGTGGTGTCTCATGATCTCCTTATCAAATAGCTCTGCAAGCTTAGTTACCTTCCAGGTGTCCTTCATCGGAATGAATCGGGCTACCTTGGTCAGGCAATCAACTACAACCCATAACATGTTCAGACCTCCCTTGGTAGGTGGAAGTCCGACCACAAAATCCATGGAGATGTCATGAAACTTCCACTCTCGAACTGGCATCAATTGTACCATTCCGCCCGGTCATCGGTGCTCAAATTTCACCTTTGGCATGTAAGACACCTCAGTACGAACTCGGTAACATCTGCCTTCCCTGACCACCAAAAGTATCTCTTCATGTCGTTATACATCTTAGAGGCTCCCGGATGGATAGAAACTGAAGAACAGTGTGATTCTTATAGTATGCGCTCTTTCAGATCAGCGTTGCTTCGTGGTATGCATAACCGGCCCTTAAGTCTGATCAGATCATCATCATGAAGTCTGAAGTCGTATTTTTGACTCTCAAATGTACCTTCTGTTAGCTTCTGTCTGACTTCTCTCATATTCTCATCGCTCCTTGGGCCTCTCGCTCCTCATCAACCAAGCTAGAAGAAGTGAGTAGCGAATGAAGTGAGTGTGCTCAACAGCTCAGGGCATCAGTTACAACATTGGCCTTCCCTTCTTTGTACTGGAGGTCAATATCGTAGTCTTTCAAAAACTCTAACCATCTCCTCTATCAGAGATTCAACTCCTTCTGAGTGAATATATATTTCAAGCTCTTATGGTCGGTGTAGATAGTCACACTAACCCCATATAAGTAGTGGCGCCATATCTTCAAGGCGAAAACTATAGCTCCCAACTCTAAATCATGTGTGGGGTAGTTCTCCTCATGTTTCTTCAGTTGGCGAGAGGCATAAGCGACCACCTTGCCATGCTGCATGAGTACACAACCCAATCCCCTGCCGGATGCATCACAATAAACCTCAAAGCCCTCCGTACCGTCTGGAATGGTCAGAACAGGTGCAGAAGTCAATGAGTCCTTCAAGCTCTGGAATGAACTCTCACAGTCAGCCGTCCATATAAACGGTGCATCTTTCTTCATCAAACTGGTCATCGGCTTTGCGACCTTAGAGAAGTTCTTCACGAATCTGCGGTAGTACCCTGCCAAGCCGAGAAAGCTCCTAATGTCGGTAACTGTCTTTGGTCTAGGCCAGGTGCGTACGGCATCGATCTTTACCAGATCTACAGAGATCTCAGCATCCGAGATGACATAACCAAGGAAAGACACCTGGTCAAGTCAAAACTCGCATTTGGAGAACTTAACATAGAGCTGGTTCTCCCTCAATATCTCCAAAACTCTTCTCAAATGCTTCTCATGCTCAGCTTTCGACTTCGAATATATCAAGATGTCGTCGATGAAGACTACAACCGAGTTGTCCAACTGCTCCCTGAGCAAACGGTTCATCAGATCCATAAACTTCACCGGTGTGTTCGACAAACCTAACGGCATCACTGTAAACTCGTAGTGGCCGTATCGTGTCCGGAATGTCGTCTTCTCAATGTCCTCCTCTCTAATGGCTATCTGATGGTACCCCGATTTGAAATCAATCTTGGAGAACACAGATGCCCCCTTCAACTGATTGAACAAATCGTCTATGCATGGTAGCGGGTACTTGTTCTTCACTGTGACTGCATTCAACTCTCTGTAGTCGATCCAGAGGCGGAGGTTGCCATCCTTCTTCTTCACGAAGAGAACTGGCGCTCCCCATGGTGACACGCTAGGTCACACAAACCCTTTGTTGAGCAGGTCTCTCAGCTGTTCTTTTAGCTCATTCATTTCAGCCGGAGCCATGCGGTAAGGCTCCTTAGCTATCGGTCCGGTTCCTGGCAGTAGCTCGATGGTGAACTCTACCTCCCGTGCTAGTGGCATACCGGGTAGTTCCCTAGGAAAGAGATCGGGAAACTCCGATACCACTGGTACATTGGGGTCGAACTCGGGGTCTCTCTCTATGTCCTGGACATAGCAGAGATATAATTCCTCCTTCCTCCTCAGTTCTCTAAACATTGCCATGACGGAGATGATCTTGGTCGAAGGCTCTCTGGGCCTCTGGCGGTATGATATTGTAACCCCAGATGGACTCCTGAGTAGCAGCCGGTGCTCGGTGCAGAGGATACAACCCTTGTGCCGCTCCAACTAGTTCATCCCGAATATCACATCAAACCCCAAGTCTCTGAACTCGATTAAGGTGATAGGAAAGTATTCACCCTTGATTCTGATGGTGGTTGCTCGGTAATAGCGAGTGCATCGAAACTTCTCCTTAGACGGGAGCGTAACCGTGAAGTCCGGTAGCTCGTCAGCGTCTAGCCCCAACCTCCTCGTAAATGATGATGAGATGAAGGTATGTGAGGCCCCTGAGTCGAAGAGCACTGATGCATCAACGCCATTGATCGGAAAGGTACCGGTGAGGATAGTACCGCTTTCGGCAGCCTGTGCCTCTATAAGGATGCTTAGTGCACCTTCCGTACCGAGTCCACAACCTAATTGTATTTCACAAGCTTTCATGAGTATTGATGGTATAACACGAGTCATAACAATTATATGAACAACACTGTTATTTTATTAATAACCATCCTTTTTACATCATATGCTTCCTTCATTACATCATATTAAAGTATTACATGGCTAATACTACCTTAAGGTTAGGTTTAGTCGCCCTTGTCTCATGTGCGTTGCATTGATTACTGCTGACGGTGCTGTATTCAGCTTGACCTTCTTAATTCCATGGTATAACATTCTTGACTCTCCACCCATGATTAACACATCTCCAGACTTAAGTAGTAAGTACCAACTTCTTGGCACGGTCCACGCGCTTCTGCTTGCCATAAAGGAACTCAGCATCATCTCCAATGGACCAAGACACTACGGATATCCCTCTTTCAAGGGACTCCGCTGTCTCATCCTTATCTTGGTGTAGTCCCAGTCGTCCTTCTTTTTCGTAGAATTTGATGATGCATAGATCTGCTTGTATGTCCGGGATCAGATCAGCTTCAAGCTGCTGAGCGATCTCCACGACTTGTGTAACAACCGGATGAAATTCTTCGGGTATTTCCGGTGGTGATGCTCCATCTTATGCTCTCATGTTCTGGTATGACTTGGCATACGGATTCCAGTCCTTGCCTAGGCTCATCTTCATTAACTTCATCTTTGATCCTCCAAGGTACTCCGGTATATAAAAACCTCCCGGTCCCACTCCTAACTGATTGCATCTCCTGATGATGGCTATTTGTGCTTCGGGTGTCAGGTATCCCCTTAATAAAATCATACATGAGCGGACATTGATCTTGTGTGATTTCTCGGGTTTCGATGTCGGTCACTTCCGGGTTAGGTGTTGAAGGTATCGGATAACAAATGTTGAAGTTTCCTAAGCTGGTAGTAAGTAATATCTTACTTAAGTTCTAATTAATCACTAAAATCTTATCTAACTCAATCATTCACTTAAGCATGCATGAAATGCGGTAAGCATGTAGTTTTATCACTTAATGGGTTATAGCGGTACCTGGTCTCGATGAGGGTTCAGCCTCATCCTTCCTCCCAGTCCACCATGTGTAGAGTAGGCCCCGACTTCTGGCCTACCTGGGGTCCCTTGTTAGCAGCAGGCTGAGTCACCTTCGGACCGTCGGATCCAATGTTCTGGTCGGCCTTACCCTTGCCCTTGCCCTTCCAGTCGGGTCTGTAGGCTTTGCTCTCGGGGTTTCAGAAACATTCATAGGCTCGGTGCCCCCAACCATCACAATGGTGGCACTACACCTTGTTGCCCTTGCAGTCGGTTCCAGGGTGGTCCTTGCCACACCAAGAACATATGTAACGACGCTGGTAGCCCCCGACAGCTCCTTTTCCAGACTCAGAACCTGATCATTCTCAACATTAGTGATAGGATCTCGAGGTTTCTAATTGATTATTAACTCTCATTAAGGTGTATTTCCTTACCCTTTGGCGCTTTCGAGCGCAGTGGCTTAGCAGCAATCAGCTTCAGAGGCTCTTCAGTAGCCTTCTCATTCTCTCCCTTTCTCTTTGAGCCCTTCTGGGACTGAGGCTGGTACTTTTGTTTCTTGTACCCGCCTTGCCCTTGATTGTCGTAACCCTTACCAGCAGACTTTCTCTTAGCAGCATTGTCCTCGTCCCTTAGCGGGACGGTGATCTCAACCTTTGCAGCGGCATGATAGCACTCCTGCAAAGTCGTGTAGCTCGTCAGCCCCATGCCATACCACAGTCGATGGCTCAGCCCGCCGTAAAAGCGGTCGACTAGGATCTTGTCCAAGTACCCGAGTCCCGGTAGAAGACGTAACAGAGCGGTGAACTCAGACTAGTACTCGTCCACCGTCATCTTGTTAGTCTGCTTAAGTGCATCCAATTGTAAGCGTTTCTTAGTCTGGACATGAGCGGGGTAGTACTTGGCTCGCAGCAAGGTCGTGTACTGCTTCCAGCCAAAATCAGGGTTGGCCACATGCTCAGCCCTCACCAACTTCCACCAGTCACTTGTCGCCCCCTTTAAGTAGAAAGTGGCAAGTCGCACCTTGGTTCCAACAGGAATGTTAAGGGTCTCAAAGGTGGTCTCCAGCTCGGAGATGTACGCCTCGAGCTTGGCGGGATCTGTCGCTCTCTTAAATGATGCGGGTCGAAGATCAGCACGCTCTTCACTCAATTTGGCTCCCGGGGCGGTGGCGGTGGTGCGCCGGGCTGGTATCCCATGTGCCCCAGAGCAGCAGCAATGATCTCTGCTATCGTCGTGTCCACCCGGGATGCCTGTACTCTCCTCGCCTCGGCCTCGGCCTCCTCTATTTCCTAACATTTGAACAAGTACAATGCACATTAGGCTTGTGTTTACAAAGGTCTCGGTTCACGAGTTTATAACGTCCGTAGACGGTAAAGACGATCCACACTCATTAGTGGTCATGTGACTCTTCTCACACTAACATCTTACACCCTTAACCCATATCTCACATCTTAACTCATATCTTGACTCGGTGTTTACCTAAGTTCGGTATTTCTAGTATTCAGAGCGTAACTACGTTCTGATACCACTTTTTGTAACACCCCCAACTCATCTAAACGTGGTTGTCGCAAAAACTTACCAATATATATATCAACATCGCAGCGGAATTATAATACAATACCCAGAACCTTGCTACGGTCTAACATACCAGAATATACCGAACTTAATATTTACAACACTTATCCAAAATGCCAACTGAGTATCAAGTATCTCAAGTCTAACATAGTTTGCCAATAAATGCAACTAACAACTAACGGGTGTACATGCACAACCCGTAGACAAAATGTAAGCCCATCCTAAGTCTACCCGCTCCTACTCTCGAGGTGGGTCTTCTGAGGCCTCTTTCCTGCAAAATTAATATGGATGCCCCGAGGGGCTCAGCACCTTCGCTGGTACGATTAACTTGTAGCCCCCAAGCTAAAGGGGCTACGCACGACTACTTTGTCGTTAACATATGGTTGATTATTAATACAACATTAATAAGAAGTACAACAAACACCACACAAACATACAAAACAATTCATATTTCAAACACAATGAACGACTTAATAAGCGTTCCTAAAGTAAGTGAGTTAGCTTTTAACTCCTTAAGTCAAGATTCCTCTTATTCTCATTTCCATTCTTATCTCAGTGCACCAAACGTTCTTTAATTAGAATTGGTTGATTCTCAACTCAATGTTTATCTTTGTGGGGTCAAAAGTAACCCTAGCCAATGAGCTATCAACTCCATTGGTTAAATAAACAGTATTTCTTAATTTGGGATTTAGGAGATCCCACCACACCACCTTAATCTGGCCTCCCACCTTGAACTGTAATCCAAGGTGGTCGAGTCTATATGTCAACTCTAGGCAACAAGTCAAAAGACGAGTTCAACGGAAGTCGGATCTGATTCAGATACCGACCCCTTTTCTTAACATGCATGACCGGAGTCAGTCCCGGATTCCTCACACCTCCATGTTCCAGTTAGTGAAAGTCTCAAAGACGAAGGTGTTAGTTAAACCTTTTTCGGGTATTAGCCAACAAACAATTAGGGAGTGTATTCTTATCTCATTCCATTGTTTACTAAGCATATTTAGTAAATGAACTCAAAGTCAAGTGTGTTAGTATAATGCAAAACACATAAGAAGTACAATATATCGGTTGCATGCTTATCTTGTTTTAGTTGAAACAATTAAACAAATAGCACACAAGCCGAGGGACACCTCGTTAGCAAACAAGCTACAAGAAAACCATACCGTTCACCGTCGGTCGTCTTTCGTCTACTCCTCTCCAGAATCCAAATTCCCAAATCCTATAACATTCATCCAATCGGGTTGTTAATCACTTTTAATTAACTTGGCTCAACTAATCACTAATGATTCCCGTTTATAACCACTAAGTCTTTGTAGTTTAATCTTAATCACACAAGTCATCTTACTTCTCATTATTTCTTAGGTTCTTATATGCCTATTTTTCTTACCACCATTACTCACCTAATGGTCTACTACTAATGCCTCTTATTATTCTTAATTTAATTTAATTTTTTTTACTGGACCCGACCGACCCAACCCAGGGTCGGTCTCATGGGTCGGTCGAAGTCAGAACACATCCGGGTTTGAAAATTTTATCCCGACCGACCGAGCCAAGGTTGGTCCACTGGGTCGGTCGAAGTCAGTAGACATCGACCTTTGGAAATTTCAGCTCAACCGACCCAGCCAAGGTCGGTCCTCTGGGTCGGTCGAAGTCAGAAGACTCCGCCCCTTTGGAAATCTGAAGCCGACCGACCCAACCAAGGTCGGTCCCTTGGGTCGGTCGAAGGCAGAACCTTTTCCAAAATGCTTAATTAACTTCAATTCTTTCCACAAGTATTCTAGCATGTGTTAACATCATTTTGGCACTTTAATACCCACTTAAATCATCCTCTAAACCCATTGATTAACTCACTTATAAATTCCTTAATCATTTACTCAAATTCTTATCAAATTGCTAACACTTGAACTTAGTTTCTTACACCTCCAACATGAAAACTTTGCCTAACACCACAACCAACCAAAGTGTTTCCTCTCAACCATTTTGACTAATCCTCAAGCATCTTTATTCATCCCCATTTCCTTTACTCAAAATTCTCAAGATTTCCCAAGGTTATATTCTCTAGTTCACACCTAAGTCATTACAAGACATAATACCTCATTTCCTACAAATTTTTGCACAAGTCTTAACCCTTCTCATACCATGATTTTGGTGTCTTGAATTCACCATTCTAAGCTCAAGTTCCTCCTAGACACTCTTAGTTCATTCTAATCCTCAAGAACTCCTTAGTATATTTATTTCCACCCATCTAACCCTTAATGATTCCTAGTACATTCTAGGTCATAACACCTCATTAAAACACTTAAAACACCTAGTTTCTTCACCAAATTTTGACATAGCTTCCCTAGTATATTCTTATACCCAAACACTTAGTTTTTCTTCCTTAAGCAACCAAAGACATTCAAATCCTTAATGGATGTTCCCTACACACAAATTACACTCAAACTACACCAAATCACAATATAGTGCATAAACCTAAATTGCTTGGCACTTAGGCCGTTAAATGACATCAATTTAAACACTAAATTTCCCACATATATAGATTTCAACCTGTAATTACACACATCAATCTCATAGTAATTATAAGTGTTCTTACAATTCACCTTATAGTTGTTTTACTAACTCAATTACCATTGGCTCTTTAGTCAAAGTTCACAAGTATGATCATGTTACTTTCCTAGGCTATATGGTTCATCACAAAATGTAAGTTCTAGGCTACATTTGGTATCTATTTAAACCCCACTCCTTAAGACACTAAACCACCGTAAGGTAAGTCATTTACCTTATGTTTTCCAAGCTTTTCTTTCTCTCTTCCTTTGGTTTTCTTGACTGATTTTCGGCAAGGACTTTAAGTTCCCTTGCTAAGATTCTAATCAACATTCAAATAAGGTAATGAGTGCTAAGGAATATACCTAGACTCATGGAAATCATTCCTAGGTTTACAAGAATTGCTTAATGCACTAAATGGATGGTTACCTTTGGAATTTGGAATGGGCTTTGATAATGGAGCAAGGCAAGACTTCTTCTAGTCTCTTGGAGATTGAAACAAAGCTAATTCAAGGAGTAAAACAAGATCCCATGAGAAGTCATTTTCGGTAATGTATATAAATGGAGAAAACCTTGGATTTTTCAAGCTTTTCTTACCTTGAATGCAAGGAGGTGTAAAGGAGCTCTTAAAAACGAACTTTTCTCTCTTCAATGGAGTTTCCCCACGGATCAAAGTTGACTAAAGTCTTAATTGAGCACTATTTGGTCACTATTCATAATTAATGCACAAATTTGTGAACTTTTTGGTTTCTCATCGATTTAGGCTTCCTAATGTGATACTAAATAGTACACATGTTGATTAAGGTAGAATTTTGGTCATTTAGCCACTCAAAACCCATTTCTAAGACAATTTTTCAAAAATGTGCTTTAAAAGACTCCTTAAAGCACAATTTGTGTTTTAACTTGTTTTTGAGCTTGGTTTTCTTTGGTAATTGATTTAACATGTCCATTAGCATGTTAATAAGGTCTAAGAATGATCTTTGGGTCCTAATCAAGTTTACACCAAGTCTAGAGCATATATTTGCTTAAATTGTCCTGATGGTGTTTTCTTGTGTTTTCTATGGTTTAAATGGTTTACTAATGATTCTAAGGCATATTTTAGCCTTATTATATATTAGTTTAACATTTAATTACCACAGCTAGGTTTGGGGTATTTCACCATTATCATTGGATCACCTCATATGTGAGAATCCAGCCCTTCTTTTGTTCGACACCTAGCATTTTATTCATTTCTAGTACACGACCCAGCATTTTCATCATTTAGTACGAGACCTAGCATTTTCTAGTACGAGACCCAACATTTTCAACATTAGTACGAGACCCAGCATTTTGTTCATTCAGTACGAGACACAACATCTTCATCTTCAGTGCCGGACCCAGAATCAGTGTGAGACCAGTACTAGACCAAGCATTATCATCATTGTGAGACAAGTACGAGACAGTGCGTGATCCAAATTGGTGGGGCAGTGGAAATAAGTCCCCATCTTCATGTCAACTTTTCAGGGAGAAACCACTAGTGGAGAGTGGCAATAAGTCCCCTTGGTAATCTATGAGTTATCCTAGCACCCTAGTTGGTGGGCAGACGCAATAATTCCCCATTGTATACCAGCCAAGAGCATTAAAACGGATTTCAGTCCCCAGAAGCATCTGAGGGTCATCAGCATCATCAACATCATCGGCATTTCAGCATCTTCAACATCAACATCATCTACATATCAGTTTACTTTCATCTTTAGGTAGTCGACGCCTTAGAATAGTCCGACATTATTTTCATTCTTGCCTATAGGTATTCGACGCCTTAGAATAGTCCGACATAATCTCATCTTCACATTTAGGTGCTCAGCGCCATAGAATAGCTTGACAATGTTCCTCCTTTTATCGTTTAGGTAGAGGACGCCTTAGATTAGTCTGACATCATCTTATCTTTGCATTTAGGTACTCGGCGCCTTAGAATAACTTAACAAACATTTTTTTCATCATCTAGGTAGTCAGTGCCTTAGAACAGCTTGACAACATTTCCTTTTCGCCATCTAGGTAGTCAGCACCTTAGAATAGCTTGACATAGTTTACTCAGTTTCTGATAGCATGGAGGATCTTGTAGGATCCAAAATTTTGGGGTATCACTTAAGCATCAACTAGACTCTTCATATCCATGTCAGAGTCTAGTTGACGGGGGGCAATCTGTTATACCCAAAATTTTGACCCCCGGTGTAGGGTTTCTAAGGCTTTAGTGTTGCAAGGGAAACTTTGGTCAAATGATGAGGAATCTCGGTTCGATCGGCGCGTTCCGGAGTGTTAGTGGCAGCTTAGTCATCTTCAGGGACATTTTCATAATTTTAAGGCTCCTAAGATCTCCTGTAGGCTTTCTCTCCTCCAAAAACAACTCAAATCAATTTATAACGCCTTGAAATTTTAATACATGATAAAGGATGACATTTTAAGCATAATGGCTTTAGAATTTTGATTTTTTGAATTTCCAACAACTTTCTAGCAATCTATGATTGAATCTGACGAGAAATTTAATTCAAAAATATTCCAATATCCAAATATTCCAATTCCACCTCATAAAAATTAGATTATTTTCCTTTACATGTGGTTAAATTTCATAGTCAAATTCCTTTCAGAAAGCCATTGAGCTAAAACATTGGTAAATTTCAGTTTTTATCGGATTTTTTCTATCTTTAGTGTCTCCTACTTAAGGAGCCTTATCCCTTGATCAAGACAGAACCCAAGCAATCAAAATACCTAGCCGTCTCTAAGCTCTTACATTTTTACACATCCGAGCACCAAAATTCTACCAAAACACCTCTAAAATCACCACGTAAACACACTTTTCAACTCCCAACACCTCAAGAATCATCAAACATCAAGCAACTCACCTCCAAAACGTGAAGAACATCAAGAACAAAAAGGAGTCAGAAGCCTGGATCAAAGTCTTTTTGGTTTCACCATCAACGAGGCTCCTGAAGTATCCCGACGTGAATGATCCCTTCAATTGTGAGGTCAAATAAGGTTGGAATGCTGGTTCCCTAACTCCTTTCGACTTTAATTACCTTCCCTAAAAACTTGAGTTCGAACCGACCTCTTACTGCTTCTGAATTACCGTTTATTTTAGCTTCTGCCTTGTTACTTGTCTGCCAAGTTTCGTCATTAATTTGAAGTCGAATTGAAAATATTTGATTACTAACGTGTTAAGAATCTTTCAGGCTTCACATCCATAAAATTTGAGCAAAAAAACCACCGGGAACTGCCTCAATGCCGCCGTCCGAGGGTAGTCCGCACCCACGGACACCATGTCCGGGGTCCCGGACGCCCTGTCTGAAAGCACAGACGCTCCCAGACGGTGGTGGGATTTCAAAATTTTCAAAAAATTAAGGTTTTATAAAACATTTCTGGCCCACGGACGCCCTGTCCGTGGCCCCAAACTTTTCAAAATTGTGTTTTCTATTCAATTCGACCTTTATTTTCACTTATGTTAACTAGGGTCCGTGCGTTCGGACATTAGGTCCGTCGCCACGGACGGAAACAAAATTTGACCTAATTCTGCCTCTGAAACCCTAGTTTAGGTAATTTCAATTTTCACTTTAGTTTTCTGTCAAAAAACGTTAAAAACTAAAAGAAATCATAAGTTTGCGCACTTAATTTAAAACGACTCGTAATAAGCCGTAAATAAACTAAGTAGAGGAAAAATGACTTCGAAGGGTAGTGAAAGTAATTTGAACCCTGAATAAGTCGAATACCAAGCCCCCAAAGCCGAACTCTACCTTTCCTAATTTACCCTAGGTTAATAGGTTCCAGTGAGATAACTTAGGTTTTAATAATTAATGTTATATGCTTGGTTTTAAAATGCGTGATGCGCTCCGATGCGATGAGGTTCCAGAAGCGATGCGTGATGCATGAAGCGTCGATGCGAGCGCATCTCGTTTGTGATGCGATGTATGCTAAAATTCACTTATAATTTTTTGTAGACTACATTTTGTAGATATAAAGTAATATTTTGACATAATTGAATAAAAACATCCAAACACAAGTCTAAAGTAATCAAGTGTCAAAGTATCCAATCATATTGATGACATTTTAATAAGTAATTCGTTTTAAAATTAAAAAAATGAAGCCAAACACGCCTTAGCCACAATAGCGCATCGGGCTCGCATTGGAGCGCATCATGGCCGCATCCCCAATATCACTGCCTCGTGGCCACCGATGCGTTTCACCCCTCGCATCGCCTCCAAAACGCATCAGGCGCGCCTGATGCACGCATTTTAATACCAAGGTTATATAACATAGTTATTACTGTTAGGTTATAAGTGGACCTAGAACCCGATCAGATCCTAATCAACATAGGATAGGGTTCAAAAATTGTGGCTCACAATGCCTTATAAGTAGCTTACTCCAATATGGTAGATCCCATAAAATACTTCATTTGCTCCACCCACAAGTCTTTCCGATTGTTGCATTTATTGACTCATGACCAACTTCAGTAACTTTTTTACGACCCAAATGATTGAGCTCGACCAATATTTCTTCACCAGTCTTGACACGAGGAGCTCTCTTAAACACTTTCCTACCTTTCTTGAAAGACTTATTGTCATTGTGAAACTTGTGTCCCGCTTTGAGAAAACATTGATGACAATCGAACCACGATTGTTTCTTGCTGAAACGGAGCGTAAAAGCATCACTTGCATCCATACAGAAAGGACATGCCTTTCTGCCTGTTGTGCTCCATCCGGAGCGTAAAAGCATCACTAATTGTCCATAACAATGCAGCCCGCATTTTGAAGTTTTATTTCTTTGAAACATCATATGTGTCAACCCCATCATCCCATAATCTTTACAGGTCAGTAATCAAAGGTTGAGGATAAACATTAATTTTTCCTTTAGGATTTTTTGGTCCGGGAACGAGACATATAAGAAAAAAGAACTCATCCTTCATGCACATCCCAGGAGGAAGATTGTACGGTGTAAGAATGATTGACCACAGTGAGTAAGGGCAACCTGAAGTGCCAAAAGGTTGGAAACCATCAGTACTCAAACCTAGACGCACATTGTGAGAATCTTGGGAAAAATCAGGATACAATTCATCAAAATATTTCCACGCCTTGGAGTCATATGGGTGACACATCTTCCCATTTTCTATATCATGTTCAACATGCCATCTCATTTCTTTAGCGGTGGCCATAGAATCATACAATCTTTGAAGTCTCGGTGTAATAGGAAAGTAGTGCATTTTTGCACATGGCACCTTAGTTTTCCTTCTTTTAGACCCCACTTTAACAGGCTTGTATCTCGGCTCACTGCAAACTTGCATGTATCGAGAGTTTTATCTTCTTACCAGTAAATCATGCAATGGTTGATACAACTATGTATGACTTCAACTGGTCGACCGAGACCACTTACAAGTTTTTTAGCACTATAGAAATCCTTTGGAATGGGGTTGTCCTCGTCTGGCCATAGATCATGATAGGTTTTGCATACTCGATCGATTATTGCTTGAGGAGTGATAAGCCGCAAACTTATCATATTTTAGGTGTTAGATTTAGTATTATATTTATCTAAATTAGGTTATATATAAGTTATTTGTGCTATATTAGGTATTAAAGTGTTTATTAGTTCAGTCTTATGTTTTTATATGTTTTTCTGTGCAAGGGATGATTTTCTAGCCAAAAGTTCATTGATGCTGGACTCCCTGCCGGATAACTTCTGCACGGCACGAGATTAGATCAGAAAAGAGGCTTTGCCGGACACAATGCCGGGTAGATTCCATCCGCATAAGTAAAGAGTCGCCACGGTTGACCAAGCGATAGCAGTTATTGACCGTTGGTGATTAGGCTATTGCCAGGTATGATGCCGGGTATATCCTACCCGGCATATGCACTGTTTCGCGCGGATTTTTGCGGTTTCGACCGTTGAGCAGTTGACACGTTTTCCACATGTGCCGGCTACTCCTCATCCGGCACGACGCCCGGCAACAGACACAATTGAGCCCTATAAATAGGATGAGAGTCTTCATCATTTGACACATTCCAACATACCAAATCCACTCCATTCACTTCTATATTTTCCGCCTCACTCCATTGTTGGTGTCCAAAGAAGTCTACAGACCCATCCATGCAAGAGAAGAAGAAGACCTTGTCGGGTTAAGGCTATTGACATCTCCTTCTCCCTCTTTGTATTCTCTTCTTGTAGTTGTGTGGATGGCGATGTAGAATTCTTTGTCTTCTCTGGTTAGAAATGGTTCTCTTTGTAAACATTCTATGTTCACTCAATAAAAGATATAAGTTCAACTTGGAATTTTGAGTTTATTGCAAATTAGGAATGAAGTTGTTTCTTCTTCCAAGTACTTCAATTCTGACCTTGGTAAGGCAGAAAGGTTGAGGAATTCCAAGTGGTCTTTCTATTTGTCTTTATAACTTAAAGGATGAAATTTAAGGCTTAGAATTCTCCCCTTTTCGGTTCGTTGATTACCTAGATATTGTTAGTTTTCGATACTGATTTGGGAGTGCTTATTTCGGCTTCAAACTGGAAGAGTAAATTGATATTTTGGTAAGGCCGGATGGCATGCCAGGTGCAAGATGTCCGGCACATTCAAGATTCTTGTCTTTGCCGGGTGCATTTTGTCCGGCATAGTATCCGGCATTACCAAAAGTTGGTTGGTTCAGAATTTATTCTTTTCCCTTGGTGTTCAATTGTCTTTTTATGACGTTGTCATTTCGAATCTGGGGCAGATCATTATAAATACTATTTTAGATTAGGTTTTAGATAGTTTTTCTTAATTTGTGTTTACACACTTACTTTCCCCCTTGTTATAGAATAGGCTTTTACCCGGATTAGGACTAGTTTTCTATAAGTCCCTTGGGTACGATTCTCTCGGTCGTAATATATTTACACTATACTCCGACCGGGTTTTTATTTGCTACCCGTAGTAGAGTTGTAGGTTTAGTTTATTATTTTATTCTTTTTATATATAGTTTTATCCTACAATTTCTCGATTAGCAAGGAGTTTGATGGTCTGTCTTAATAGACATTAGCTCAGTTGTAAGCGACAAGAGGGTGAGCTTTCCATTCAAGAGCTTTGTCTTTGCAGCTTCCATTAACTCAAAAACTTTTCTAGCATCAGGGTTAGGAGACTCCTCGACATCATCATTGTTGTCGACCATAAAGTCCACATTATCATCCATATTCCCTATATTTGGTTGGATGGCATCAAATGCTAATCTATCCATGTTGTTCACTTCATCCGAGTTGGGTTCGTCAACATGTTGTGTGGAGCAAACAGGTTCATAATCTTGTGTATCCTCACCATGAAAGTTCCACACAAAGTACCCATACATAAACCCTTGTTTCGCCAAATGCACTTTGACTATATCGGCATCATAAAGCGGGTGTTCATACACTTACTCGCAGGGCATGGGCACTTAATTTTATTACCATCCCTCACGCATTCAGGATGCGCCAATGTGGAATCAACAAACTCGGAAAACTTTTCCAACCATTTTTATGTTGGTCTACCATGTTGCCACCTTACCATCTCATACATCCATCATCTATCTAAACTCATATCTCTACCGCTAGTGTTAGCCAAGTAAACAAAAAAAATCAAAGTGAGGTGTGGTAACTTAGTTTAATCAAAATGGTGTTGCAGGTACATTACATAGAAAAAAATACATCATCAAATACACAAAGAAGGAATTTCATTCTCAAATTTTAGCTGAGTTTTTTTATTTGTTACTAAAGTATACCAATAATTGTGATTTAATTGTCATATTTTATAACCGGAAGCTTTTGGTGAGATGAACGCTCAAGGGGAATGTAAGTGGAGGAGGGTGTGCGTAAGTTATGACACTGCCATTATTGACCGAGCAAACACAGGAACTACAACAACATGCTCCATCTTCGATTGAAATTTTTGTTTACTCTAAAAGAACAGATCTAACTAAAACTTGTCTGAAAACATACTGCGATTGCAACATTGTAAAGTTTGTACAGAAAGAATTCATCTCCCCTCCCCACGTGTGGATTTATTAATACTATTACACGGTGTTAACATTATACTATATGGATTCTTTGTCTCCCTTTCCTTTACAATAGAACTAAAAAATACAAAGTTGATAGAAAAAAAACAGATGCTTGTGCTGTTTCAAAATAAAAAATAGAAAGATGAAAAGTAAATGAAAAAAAATACAACTCAAAAAGTGGGCTGATTAAAAAATCTGACATAAATGATTCAACCTACTTAATTATCACCAACCAAGAGAATTGTCTGTCTTTGATTTTGTTTGGGTACATAAATATAATTTTACCGTCTTATCTCACAGAAACACTTCAGTTATAAGATAAACAAAGAATTAATTAATAACAAAAGAAAAAAGAAATTCATCTTTGGTTATCACCACCAATGCTAATCTCCAAAAAATAATGATCTCGTGTTTCAGTCACGGTACTGTAAGTGAAAGCATAATATTATTTCATGGATATTTAAAACATTTTTTAGAGGATGACTAGTTTGTTATGCGACAACACTAAGTAGACCTTTATCCCCTTGAGAATGTATGATGTGTTATGGTATGTTGATGTGCTATACTATTAAACAGGAATTTTAGAAACTGGCATTGCGGAGGCTATTGGATTATACTAGAAGCAAATAAACAACAGGTTATAAATCAGAGGAAGAGGCACTGGAAACCATCAGAATTAGAAACTAACAATAAGCAATTCAACAACTACGTGTGATTATGTTGATGGGGGATAGGGAAGGGAAACAGCTGAAAGGTAAAGTGTCTTCGAGAAGTGGTCAAGTTGGCATTTTGCAAATCTTAAAATAAAATAGCAATATTGGTAACAAGACCCATGATAGTGTGAAATCTTATGTCCTTTGCAAGGAAGATAATTCTAGATGCTCTGCTCTATTTGGTACGCAAGTATTAAAATTCACTGAGTTGGTAGACACATACCTCTATTCTTTCTTTCTCACAATTTAAGTGTATCAAGCTTGCAATAGTGGATGAAAAAAAATCTATGTCACACGAAAACCAAGATGTATTGTTACAGTATTAAGCCTTAGTTCTGAGATGAGAAAAATATGAATCTAATAAAGCAAGTAATATTTCAAAATGACAAAATTTGAGTATTGTATAAAGGTAGAGCCTTTCTATATTTTACCCCTTCGATAATTCTGAAGTTCAACTTCCTGTTTGTTAAGGCATTAAACGTCTATCTTTAGAGCTCAAAGTAACAGTAAAATTAGTTATGGATTGTATGCCACATTACTATTAAATATATATAGATACACATGCATCTTTACAAGTAGGCAGCATATGGTTCGGCTAGCAACTTTTTCCTTTTACAGGCCAAGGTAACAACAAAGTTAGCTCTGAACTGTACACATCTTGGTTCTAGGGTATGATGACATACTCCAAGGGATGAATGTTCATAAATGCATATAAGGACTTCTATTGATGTCATATCCTATCTTTCCATGTTTCACTATTTGTCACTGATATGTATAGGTTATTCTACCCTAGGGGTCACTGACCCAGTACATCGTATGGCCAATAATTTTAGAGGATTTGAGAAAGTATAGTAGATTAGAGGAAGTATAGATTCAAATAGATTGATGAAAAGCAAAATTAAAGAAGCATCTAGTTCTCTTATTAGTAAACTGGTTAATGTTACAGATTCTAGGTTAGAAAATTTCCATTTCTAATTGCTGCAGATTCAGCCTCCTTATGTCTATTTAATGTCCTTGTTTCTTTGATTGCAAATGGGGTTATTAATTTGTGTGAATGTGAATCCCTTGGTGCTCTAGTTCATGCACTACCGTAACCAGTGTAATCACTAATGAGTTCCATTTGTTAAAGAACCTCGTTAGATAATCCAGATTAGTGATTTTTCTTCTTGTGTAATAACTAATGAGTTCCATTTGTTAAAGAACCAATTTGGCTTCAAGCGATGATCGTAAGTACACAAATGAATAGAGGGTGAAAATTGTCAGTGGACTCTACTCGTATTTTTTTGCTTTTACAGCCACCGGACCAGGTTATAGTCTAACTAACAATGAAATCAAGAATCATTAACAAGTGGTCGAGATTGCATTAGAATTAGAAACTAACAGCAAAATCAATTCAACAGCCAAACACACACCCAGACGACGATGAAATTAGGAATCAGGCAACAACAGAAATGCCACAATGGAGTTCATACCCTAAGAACTAGAATTTGGGATTTAGAGATTGAATTACATGTGCTTGGTGAGGCGAAGGCAGATACCACCAGCAAGGCGAAGGCAGATACCACCAGCAACGGCGACGGGTGCTAGGTCACGACACTTCGAATTTGATGAGCGTCACCCGGGACCTCAGCGGCACTAAGGATGAAGCTATGAATCATAGCGGGAGGGAGAACTGGTCGGTTTCATTTTCGCATAATCGGGGAAGAAGAAAAGAAGAGGGAAAACAAGTTTGATTAAGTAAAAAACGCCAGTTTAATAGTTAACAGCGTGTTATTATCTCAAAACTGACATTGTAGAAAGATTACCGACCACACCCCACCTTCATCGGTAACCTAAGACCATAAAATATTGTATTTTAGTTATAAATTGCCGACCGTATCTGTCGTCGGTAATTTGAGACCAATAAAGGTCGTGTTTTGTTAAAGGAAATACCGACCACATGAGTCGTCAGTAATATGAGACTATGAAACACCGCATTTTTGTTAATGGAAATACCGACCACTAGCTGTTGTCGGTAAATTAATTTACATTACTGACTGCTATTTTGGTCGGTAATCCGTTGGTATTTTTCATGTTTCCTGGTGCCAATGCTCTCGCCAATTTACTAACAACGCTTACTGATGAAATTGATCGTCGGTAAAATGTTGGTCGAAACTTGGTCGGTAAATGGTTGTTAATTCTTTCCCAAGGATGAAGGTTAAATTTTAGTCGGTATGTGGTCGGTAATTCGTAGGTAATTACCGACCACTAATGATAGTCGGTAATTTTCATCACTATTTATGTTTTTCTAGTAGTGATACGCTAGTGGGTCAAAAATGAAGTTGCCTAGTTTACCTGAGGGAGTAAAAGAAATTTTAGTCGGTATGTGGTCGGTAATTCGTAGGTAA
This sequence comes from Limonium bicolor, assembly GCA_023374045.1. Lineage (NCBI taxonomy): Eukaryota > Viridiplantae > Streptophyta > Magnoliopsida > Caryophyllales > Plumbaginaceae > Limonium > Limonium bicolor. Next base: position 112,136,250 of record CM041777.1, on the reverse strand, counting down.
TTACCGACCACTAATGATAGTCGGTAATTTTCATCACTATTTTATGTTTTTCTAGTAGTGATACGCTAGTGGGTCAAAAATGAAGTTGCCTAGTTTACCTGAGGGAGTAAAAGATGAAGTACGAGTGCCTAGTTTACCTGAGGGATTTCGAACCCTGGTTAAAGGAAGCGGTTGAAACTACCCAATAGTTTGAGTCTAACCCCATACCCGACATAACTGCTGATGTTTGTATTGTAAACTTCTATGACAAAGAATGACATATTGGGATGCACCAAGAATGTGGTGAGACACCGGAGTCCATCACCAAGGGGATTCCAGTGGTGTCATTCTCTATCGGTGATGATGTCGAATTCCTATACCAACCAGAAGAGAATGGACTTAGCTAGTAAGATAGTCTCAAAGTTCACGGACGTATTGATCTTTGGTGGAGAGTTGATGTACCACGTGATTAATAAAGTTAGGATGAATACCGCTCCATCAGCATCCGAAAAAGATATTAATTACATTATCTGTGCATACATTTCCATCTTGTAACCCGAAAAGGAAGTTGTCTTGAATATCCTTGATAAGGAACAAGCCAAGGGAAAAAGGGCAATGTCATCACAGGTATAACGTGTGACAAATCAAATATCTAAGTAGGAATTTAATGGGCTAATATTTAGCAATAATCACAGGTATCTTTCCTGTTAATGGCATTATGCATTGGTGCAATTTGATTAAGGGGCTTCTTATTCCTTCGTGTCTTCTTTTTTGCGAGGAAGCTAAAGCTAGCCCCAGAGCTCTCAGACATCCTAGTCACACTTCCATATAAGGTCTACAGGGGATTCCAGATCTGCATAAAGAATAAGGATTTTCCCATTGATATACGGTATAGATTGGATTCAGAAGCATAAGGGTCAATTACATTGTGTAGAGCACCATCTGCTGCTTAAGAGCCCAAGTGGTAAGACAATTTCATACGCACTGTTCGGAAGGAGGTGAGAAAAGGCAAGCAAGCCCTTCTACGCTATGTCTAGGGTATGAGACATAGCGAGAGATAGAGACATTCCAGTTATGTCCGACTTCACTGATTTTCCCGATGACTTACCGTATGACTCCGACCCAGATGAGGGAGCTGGAGGATCTCCAAGACAAGAGATTCGTACAACCAAGTATGTCTTCATATGGAGCTCCGATTTTATTTGTGAGGACGATAGCATGAGACTCTACGATCACAAACAACCACAAACAAGAATAAGTATCCTCCACCGAGGATTAATGACTTGTTTGGCCAGTTGAGAGGAGCTTTGATGGTAGTATTCATTGACTACATTCTAGTTTATTCTAAGGAGCATGAGATTCATCTCGAGATTTATGAGGGAGAATCTCGAAGTGTGAGTTCTGGCTTGATAGCGTGGCATTCTTAGGGCACATCATATCAGCTAGTGGGATATCTGTTGATCTGGCTAAGATGTAAGCAGTGAAGAGTTGGCCAAAGGGTATTTACCAGAGATTCATCCAGGACTTCTTCAAGGTCGCCAAGCCTATGGTCGCACAGAAAAGTCATTACTTTCACCTACCTATATGGAGTTACAGTCACTATCTACTCCGATAATAAAAGCTCTTCACACAGAATAAGCTCAACATGAGACAGAGGCAATGAGTCGAATTCTTGAAGTATAAGGAGAGAAACACGAATGTAGTAGCCGATGTCCTAAGCCGTGGAGCACACTCCTTATGTGCTATGGTAGCGGGCTTGATTGATGAGGTACGCAGTGCTAAGGAGAGCGATCACGGGATGATTAGACTGAATGACAATTGTGACTCGATACTTGACTTGTCAGAAGGTCAAATTCGAGCATATGAGACCCGACGGGTTAGTGCAACAAATGGACTTCGATCTTCCACCGACTAAGGGAGAACCAGTCAGTAGATTGATGAAGATTACCAAGTTTATACTTATGAAGGACACCTGGAAGGTTCTGAAGTTAGTCAATCTCTTCTAGAAGGAGATCCTCATGTTTCAGACAGAGATCTTCGATTCCTTTCTAGGTTTGGGGGTAGGTACAAGAGGCCTTGGGTACAAAACTGCAGCTCAGTATAGCTTTCCACCCACCTTCAGACAGATGGTAAGAGTGAGAAGACCATACAGACTTTAGAGGACATACTTCAGGCATGTGCCTTGGATTTTCACCAGATCATCATACTTCTCGTGCAACTCCACGTGTTCAACAATTCTACCATGACCAAGAACCGCCCTATGAAAGTGTATCACGAGATCATCTAATTCCACCATTCTTTCTTTAGTTCATCTGTCAAGTTGATTCACTCTCCCTCCAACTCTGTCCATCTCAAACCTTTTTTTCTCAAACTCATGTTCTGAGTTGAAGGCTAGCACATAGGCTTTTCCTCAGTTGCATTGAACGAGCTAGCAAAGAGGTTCTAAGCTTATCGATGGATTTGTTGGTACTTGCTCGTCACAAATTTTCACAACTTCCTTTTCTCTGTTGCTAGAACCCTGAAAGATAGCATAGAAGGATTTTCATTCGTGTAAGCTAAAGAAACATAAAGAGAAGACAATTTAAATTGTTTGTCTTATTATACTCACCTTAACTTCTTGGTCATTCAAGCTATCCTGAACTTGCTTCATGTTACTATCCATTTTCTTCTGTTTACAAGATGTGAACAAAGAGGACGTAGTGATCGAACAGATGCATTCGCTTCATCAGGGGCTGATGAGGGCTCAGCAGAAGAAGTTGTGACTGACTGGAATCGGTAGGATCTGAGAAACTTTGGCCTTGAAGCATCAGTAATAAAGGACTGAGAAGCTTTGTAATCTTGTTTTCTGAGAGAGTAGTAGATGACTTTAAGATGCTGTTACTACTCTGATGATCATTTATCTTTGGAATTCTAATAATGGTGGATCTTCTAAAACAGGAGATATTGTGGATACCTGGAGATACCTCTCCTTGTTGTGAGGCCTTTTAGGGCTAGGAAACCCACAGTGGGATACTGCGCTGTTACAATTGGTATCAGAGCTAGACCTAGATCGATGTGCCGGTGTGGCCTGCGAGGGCGGGGGATACCCTTGAGGTTTACGAGAACGAACCACTTCTTATCTCCTTGTTGTGAGACCTTTTGGACTAGGAAACCCCAAGAACAAAACCGTGCGGCCTGCATGCTAAAACGGACAATATCACAACAGTGGGATACTAGGCAGTTAGATACTAGGTTGTTACAGTTGGTATCAGAGCTAGACCCATATTGGTGTGCTGGTGTGACCCTCGAGGGCCCAAAAGAGGTGAAGTCTATACCTTTGAGGTTTTCCTCCCACATCGATTGGAGGGGAGAACGAATCACTCCCCTTATATGGGTGGAGATACAAGGAAACCCTAGAAACAAAACCGTACGGCATGCGTGCCAAAACGGACAATATCACAACAAATAGGGTTTCTCTCACCTCGTTGATCACCAAACCTCAGAGTGCTAAGGGTCTCATCAGAACTTCTGCACAACCGAAAATAGAAGGCAAAGAAAATTAAGGCTTCACCAATTATGGCATGGTATGGTAACAATTATGACAACAAAAATTTGAATAAAATTGATCGACCTCTAGTTGTCCAAATCTCATTGATCACTGGTTTGTTTTTTTGATCAAGTAGGTGCGCCAAGCATTCCTGGTTGTACACAACATCTTCAGGCTGTGTTCCTTTAGCTAAGATGCTCACTATATGTCTGTAGAGAATGAGACGATTTGGGATTATAATCTGATCCAAAAGTTCATAACTAGAGAGATACGGTATGGTATTACAATAGCATTGATAGATAGAAATTGCTGTCAACTACCATCGAAAACCCAAAGTAGCAACGTTTCCTTATTTTTGATAAGCGAGTAGACATTACGATGCCAAGAGGAAGGTTTCATAATCAATTGATGCTCAAATAATGAATACAACAATAACATGATGAGGGCTTAGCAACACAATATGCGGCTTGAGCAAGAATAGACACAACACTCTACCCGAGATTTGACAAAGATTTCTTCACATTCATGCTTTGCGGTTGAAGCTCTTTTTCTTTTTCAGCACACTCCTGCTTCATGATTGTGTTTCCTGCAGTACAGAATATCTTCTAAAATTAGAATCCAAAAAGTGCAACAGTAGTAGCTGTATCAGAATGTCATGGTGAGATATAAAACAAAATTTTCCCACAGTTTGCTTCACATGTAAGAGCAATACGAATGGTAAGGAAAATTAGTCTTAATCATGTTACCTTGCACCAGGATTCAACTACACACGTAAAAACAACGTGAGATCGAGAGCCTGTAGCACCAACTTTGCGATTGGAAAGTCTACACATGTGAGAACCAAGCTAAGCTGTATTTTTCACTCAAAACTAGATAAAAAGGAATAGATTGCGCTTCGTATTATTATGCTAGGAAAACTAAAGTTCACTCGATATCTTATTAGGATCAAGAAGTAAATTGAGGAGCCCTTGTGTGAAGTTAAGTAGTGTCCACCGCATACCTTGATCAGAATTTGTGTCACATCATCGTTGCTGGTTACAAACTCCTCAGTCAAACTTTCAATATAAAAGCAATTCTTGGAGTCATTATATTACATGGTCACACTACCAAGAATAGGTTGTCGCAAATTATTTGACCAGCATTCACCTCAAGGTTTCTTTGAGTGGGATCAAGTAAATCTCCGAGTTGACCATTATAGATCTGTAGAAAATTGACATCATTAGACATGCTAAATAAAAGTAAAGATAAGCCCACATTTACCTCAAGGAAGGAACATCAACATTGGAAATTCATTGGCTTGCCAGCGGAATTCTCCTTAACCTCATAAGGACATAGCAGGTCATCAATCCGAATGAATGTCTAGTGCTAAGTATTAACTCTCCTCCCACATAGCAGGTCATCAATCTAAAGATATTAAATCAATCAATAAGGCTCACCCTTTCTATTTGAGAAAAGAGATCCTAAAAGATGCGAGGGGCGACTCCCTGCTGAGTACTTGGAGAGTGACCTTCAACCATGGCACTGGGTGGGCCCCACAATGTGTAGGTCTTCACGGTCCCGGGCTATATAATAACAATCACATATAATTATGCGATGTTATTGATTGCACTTAATTAATCATACGCTTATCGAAAAAATAAGTGGAATCAATGGAGTACCTGTCCATAGAACAGGACTGAAGTGTTGTAACCAGCCAATGCATCCCTAACCACTGGTTCTCCTACCAGCCGGAATACATCTTCATGTTACACATAAGATCGATAGAAACTGAAATTAAAAAGCCGTGGCATCGTAGTTTCCGCCTTCTACTAGGAGACCAAAAGACGCCACGCGGTTAATGAATTTCCACGGAGAAGTGTATGGATCTGACAGTTACCTGTTTCGACTGAGAATCTAGAGTTAAATCAAAGCAAAAGCTCCTATCAGCTAGCGTCAACGAACTATGTGAAGCCCTTGATACAGTCAGATCTCCTCGTCTCTCGTGAGAGTTCTGAGATCTCACTCTAACAATTACCTGTCAATGAAGAGAATTGTGTCGTGTTTAAATAAAAATCTGAAATCTGAGTTAAAAGTTAATTTGCCTGCTTATATTTCTAGAAAAAACCTGATCCAAGAGATTGTTTGCCAAATTTACCTTAACTGCTGGATCAAGACCAACCGAGACGCTTCCAACGTGTTCATATTGAACGAGTTTGGCTTCTTTTACAGAAGAATTCAGAAGTTTTACAGGCGATTTATTGGTGTCGAAAGTGACTTTGCCTAGGATTCCATCACTTTCAATGTTGTGATCGACTGGAGGAGCATTTTCATCGTCCATGGTCGGAGATCTGGAGAGAATTGATTGTTTCAACTGCTGCTTGCTCAAAGACATCGACTTTGGGAGTAGCTTACGAAATGAAGACATCGAAATTATGCTCAGTGGCCTGCTGCTCTCCTGGATCTCTGTTGAGTTGTTAGGTCTCATTTGGTATAGATAGAAAGAGAGAGAAAGAGTTGCGGTGTGGAGCGAAAGAGAGACAGGGGATTGAAGGAAAGGATGGAAGAAATGAGAGATGACCGTTGGAGTGACGTTGGGCAAGTATAGGTTTCAATGTCCAAAAATTGGACATGGAAATTAAATGAGAACGGTTGCCTTCTTCTCGCTTTTTCCTTTTTTTTTTTTGGATGCCGTCGTACGCGATGTTTTTAAGCGCCCACGTTCGTCTGCACTGAAATTGTTTGCCAAAAAGTGAAAATTTTGTAAAAGAAAAAAAGTGAAAATAAATATTTTAATTGATTTATGTGATTATGAAAATAAAGGTAATTTGATTAAATAAAAAAATTTCTATGAAGTGTGGTTGTTGATGGAGTATTTAAGTGACACTTTTTTGTATAAAAAAACATTTGATTAATTATTTTAATATAAATTTAAAATATAAAAATTTCACATCATTATTATCTAAATTTTGATTAATTTAAAATAAAACCTGTCTTCTATCTTTTTTCATATGTTTAAATATTTATATTATGTACATGTTTATAATTACCTAGATTTATCATATATGTTTTTAGAAAATTTTCTCACTATATTTTTGGCTAATTCATGAAATGCCTCTAAAATAACATAAAGTCACAAAATGCTATTATATTTTCGTAGAAGTCCATGAAATGCCACTATAGTCATTGACAAGATGGAAAAAAGACAAAAATACCCCTACTAGTTAACAAAGTACATTTAAAGTTCACAATAGTCCCCTAAGTGTTAAAAAATCACAAAAAATTCAAAAATAAAAATATAAAATAATACAGAAAATTTAAAAATTGAAAAAAACTGAAAAATATGAAAAAATCATAAAATATTAAAACAAATAAATATTTCATTTTTTAAAATTTATTCAGTATCATAAAAAGATATTTTGTTCTAAATAAATAAGTTATACCAATTTTCACCAATTAAGTATCATAATTTATATCAAATAAGTATCATACATTTTTGGGAAAATTCACAAAATGCCACGATTTGAGTTTATAATTCACGATATACCCTTTTTTGGAAAGTTGTTCACAAAATGCCACGATTTGAGTTTGAAATTCACAAAATGCATTGTTCGCTAACAGACGTTAGTTCCGTTGTTAACTACCTCTGGTAAATGACCAAAATACCCCTAACGGCAAGTTTGTTTGTTTTTTTTTAAATTGAATTTCGCTGAGTCGACTGTGCAACGACTATTTTTTTGAATTTTTTTTAAAAGTTCACAAAATACCCTTTTTTGTTTTATAGTTCACAATATGCCACTATATGGGTTTTTATGTTCACAATATGCCACTATTTGAGTTTTGATGTTCACAAAATGCCCCTGTTTTTGCTGTAACGGCTAGTTTGAGCCCAACGGCTCTTTTTTTGCCTTTATAAGGACCTTCTTACCATGTAAACAAAGCACAAACACCATACTAAAGTCATGGTCTTGTTTACAACTACAATCAATGAAAATTTTCAAACAATTCATTGCAAATGTGTGTAGACACCAAAAATCTCACCCCATAAAGCAAATGCTGAAATAAGAGGGGTCGTGCCTTTCTTTTTCAAAACATATCAACGTGCATGCCAAAATGACGCCACTATTTTACAAAACGATTTTTGAACCAATTGTTTTTAACATTTTGGAAAACCCGATCTTTTAAAAATGAATTTCGCAACAACAATTCTGTTTCAAACCTATCCCTTCTTGCTTATTTACCTTTTCTTACTATTTCACTTTATTTTAGTCTTTTTTTACCTACGTATTTGTTTGTTCAATCATTCCTCTGCTATTTTATTTTATTCATTGATTATTTATTCATATCTTTTATTGTTATTTTATAGTGTCTCATTTATTATATTTCGCCCTTTTATTTTATAAGTCATATTGTTATTTCTCATCATTTGATTTTACTTTTTACTAATATTTCCGTTTATGTCAGTATATTTTCGCAACTCGTATATTTTCTTTGTTTTTCATTTTATTAATTCACCGACATTCTATACTCGTTACACTTGTGCTATGTTATTATTTCACGTAACATAATATACATATATATATATATTATATATATATATATATATAGATATCATTGTGATTATACTATATCTTTTTTAATTTATATTCCATAATTTCACGCCTATCAGATTGACTCTCTCATTTTATGGTATATTTTCTTTTAAGACGGTAACATTTTAGATGAGTTATCCGGTCAGAATTAAGGCTTTTGTATTATTTCCTTCGTCTATGTATGAGTTCTGAGTTAGCTTAGTCGGTTAGCATGTCCACTGGAAAATCAACAGGTAGGGGGTTCGAATCTGGCGAACAAGTGGACGCGTTCTATTTTCATCCCCGCCCGCAGAAGACCTCTTGTCTTTATTTCGTATACTAATATATCAAATTCTGTTATAGCTCAATCGGTAGAGTGTACAAGGGGGGAGTGTTGAAGTGGCAAGTTTGAATCTCACTAGGAGCCATTTTGAATCCTCTATTTTTCGCCAGCCTTATACAAGCAGGGCCTCGCCCAACCCGGATCAAACGCAGCCCAGGCTCCAATTGGGTCCGATTTTTTGTTCCCGAATAAAGTCCATTTTTGTTTAAGTTAGCCCAAATGATGAAAAGAGAAGGCCAGTTAGCCTTTGTCCAAAAAGCCCTAGCCTCTTCTTTATAAAAAGATCCTGAAAAAAACCCTACTGTTCACGTTTTGTCTGGGAACGACCAGCATCCATTACCATCCTTTTGTCATTATTCTAGAGTTACGTTCATCAACTCCAACCCTTGAGTTACTGGCATGCAACTCTGAAACCAAGAATCTTCTTCTCCCCTGAACGAATACAAAAATCCTCCTGTCTTCTCCATTTTCTACCTTCGGTTCAAACCTTTCTCTGAAAATACACTGTCGGATCCCGTTTCTAATGCCTCGATCACCATCTTTTTTGTTGTCGTGGTTTGCTTCACCAACAGAGTAAGTCGTATTCCCAGTTTCCCATTGAAAGTCGTTTTGCTTTTACTTCATCCTTTCGTTGAGCAAAATCTCGCCGGAGAAAAGCTTCATTGTGATGGCAAGAGACGCATGAGGCTCCGTCTGAAATTTGCTTCCGAAGAAAGAGCTAGCTCTCCCTACCCTCTCTGTTTTATTTAATTTTATGTCAGTACTAAGTTACTTGAGTTCGTATCCCGTTTTCTGTTTAATCTCGTTGTGATATAGTGAATTCCACATTACCGGCGATAAAGCGCACCCATCGGTAATTGACGATTATCTCTCGAATCCTAGAACTAGAACTTCGAACTCCCATTCGTATGTTTCTAGTTTCAGGAAAGTGCATCAAATGATGCTCATACCCTTGAAATAACATTTCATTCCTACACTGCTATCGTTCTCATCTGTTGCGTCATTTCTGTACAAACATATGGGAACGCTCAGCCTGGTATGGACACCAGAGTCCACGAACACGGTGAAGGATCCAAGCGTGAGCCCAAGTTTTGAATTCCCTTTCTCTTTGCACTCTTGCTTTTTTTTACTAGTCTGTCATGGCTACAAAGGAGAGCAGAACAGACTGAACTTACTATTAGCTTATTCTCTTTTCTTCAGTCAGTTCTGAATTAATTCGAGTTCCTACCTCAAAAGTTTGTTTACAGTCCTCGATCTCAGGTTTATATCCTTGACCGCTATCACTTCTTGTAGACGGATTATCAATTTTCTGGTCAATTTCATATTAAATACACTTTCTGTTTGAGATACCTACGGTAGTAATGCTTGAATCAGAAGTAAGTTGTTGCTATAGTTCAATCATGAAGTTCCTTGCAGAAGTTCTGGTTATCTTCTTTGGGTCTTCATTTCTGATCCAAGTTGGCTACTAGGTCCCCTCTGATTGCTTATGAAACTTGACGCCGTATGCTTTGCATATGTGTTGGACGTTTCCCTGTACAAGTTGTGGGGATTTAACTTTGGTTCTATATTCCGCTTCTTCATTCCCTTGTGTTTATCCAGTTATGCTTATTGATCTAACCCAGTTAGATTTTTGTGTTGGTGCTCTGAGTAATTTGCAGGAGATTATTCGTGTTCTCCTTTTGGTACTAGATCCTAATCCTTTTCACTCTTTAAATAGGCGTGAACACTGCGGAAATCTTCGACTCTCGACTGGTATTTTGGTCTCAACTCATTAAATCAAACGCATGTGTACCGCCTGTTTTTTTACTTTCGTATTTTCTATTGACCTGTCCCAGTGGTATATATATATCTAACTTTGTCAATCTTCGATTATTTTTGGCGAGTTGGTATAACTCGTTGATTTACATATGTGCTGCTGCTGATATCTCTCTGTCTGCATTCATTTTTTGAGATACGTTCACGTATTCTTGGGTTTCCGTTTGATGCAATCACCTGTGAGCGAGATCACCTATGTTTGATGTTGTCCATGCCAAGGGTGAATGCCGAAAGTTGTTTTTGGTCAATCTGCGATTTCCAACTTGTTCAGTTTTCTCTGGTCTTGAAACGGATTTGGAGTTTTCATTTGATAACCGTGTTTAATCTGCTATTGAACTATTCAGGTGTCACTTCTTTAAGTGTATATCTACAAACCAACTCAGTGCTACTTGATGAGTTGTGGCTCTTTTCGATGACTGATTTGTTTGAGAGGTTGTGATTTATATTCTGGCTGCAATCTCGCGCATTGCAAATTTCATTAATACTTCAGCGTTTGCTATCCGTTTGCCTAGGTTCACTCTTTGATGTGTTGTGTGTTGCCCGAGGTACGGTGACAATTGGGACTGGGTTTGGTTTGGCTTATTAGTTGGACTCCTGGACTTTACGAGCATTGTGGATGCCCTTTTGAGGGAGGTTTTAAATCCCCATTGGTTAGTTTTTTCTTACCGTAACCAAATGTTATCTTTCATCTGACATTTTGAGTTTGGTTCGAAAATTAAGCTATTTCGGATGTTGAACTTGCCCCTTGTCTATTACTACTGATTTAGAGACCTGTTGTTCCAACACGGCTTCGTCTAATGTGCACTGATTACGTGTTTAAACCTCGCGTCAATAGCTCGACTCTTTTAAATCAATGTGTAAGCTGCAATTTGTTTATATTAGTTGCTTTGATATATTTTGTACTGCACTAATACATGTTTTACATTCGGTTTTATTGTAATATTCAATGCTCCTTTTGTCTGTTCATTATTTAAACCCTAGATAGCCTTCTAGGTCACCCTTTTTTTATGATCAAAGTCATGGAAGGTACCCCACAGCTAGCTTATTTCTGATTTGCTTTATGGGGAACAATACCTTCCAAAACTTTGAAGATCTCTTTTAAGCCTTTGAAGGTACCCCATGGCTAGCTTATTTCTGATTTGCTTTGTTTGTGGGAACAATATCTTCCAAATTTTATAGCCTATCCCAAACCATCCCTAATTTCATTAAAAAACTTTAACAAAAAAAAAACATGGAATAAATTCAAATCCAAATTCAACTTGAAGTTTCATTTCACCTTCAACCCAAATAAATCCCAACATCCAAAAAGCCCAAGGCCAAGATTGGGCCCAAAAATCAAGTCAAGCCCAACATTTGAATTCCAAGGCTCATTCAGCCCAAATCAGACATCACAAATTGAAGAGCCCACTCGGCCTAATCAAAAATCCATTTCAGCCCGAATCAATAAGGCCCAAAAATCAAAAGCACAATTCCCACACCTTGGCCGAAAATCAATGGTAACCCATTTCAAGGCCAAGCCCATTCCAAGGCCTAAGCCCATTTCAGCCCATCGGGCCCATCCAGTCCAACTTTGACCAACCAAACTTTGACCTTGACCTAACTTTGATCCGGTCCAACTTTGACCAACCAAACTTTAACCTTGGCCTAACTTTGACCAACCAAACTTTGACCAACATGAACTTTGACCTCGCCCAACTTTGATTCGATCCCACTTTGACCCGACCTGTTTTCCAACTCCAACCCAAATTCAATTCAAAACCAAATTCATTCAACTCAATTCAATTCAAACCCAATTCATTCAACTCAATTCAAACCCGATTCCATTCAATTCAAATTCAGATTTGATGCATCCAATTCAAACTCATTGTAAATCCCGTTCAAACTCTAAAAATCCAAAAAAATCTCTTTTCTCAAGTTTCAAACAATCATTTTATTCGAATTTCATCAAGTTTTCAAAAGAAACCATTTTGTGAAATTTTAAAGGAAAAACTCTTCTCACATCACAGAAAACTCTTCTCAAATGCAGAAAGTCCTTCTCACATATACAGAAAGTTTTCTCCTAAAACATTTCTCAAAATCAGTGTTTCTTCATCGAGAATTCCAAACAACTTCAAAAGTTTTCCAACTCAGTTTCCAACTCAAAACAACGTTTTCGGGGAACATGGGATGTCTAACACCTTCATAGAACGTTTTCTTCCTAGTTAGGCATCACTTGTCTCCCTTTCAAAATAAAAATCCGAGGCGGGGCACTGGGGTCGTCACATCCCTTGTCACAGTCTGGACATCTTTAGGCAGGGCATTAGGGTGACAAACATCCCCTAATTGCAGCCTAGATTTTTACGAGACGGGGTGCTAGGGATGTGACTGCCTTCCTAGTTGCAGCCGGGATTTTAGAATCGTCTAACTCCCTTCCGCTCGATTTCAAATGATTTCGGTTTGTAACCTTTTAAAATCCGGGAGTTAGAGACGTTATTAGGGTTCGACCGAGAACATCTCATTCATGGTGTTTCTCTCTGAATCCTATTTTTCGACAAAAATTCATTGCCCCATCTTTCGAGCCTCGTCACTTACCATTAATTAAGTGTCGTGTTCGAGGGGGTACATAGGGTAATCCCTTGGGGTTATCCGCCCTTTTACAACAAAATGATTTTCCTCAACCGCTTTCGAACCTCAAATTTAAAAAACCCGGGATCTCTATTCAAACTCCAATTGCCTCACATACTCAAAATCATCTCTTGAATTCCAACTTCTTTCAAACTCCTAAAGTCTCATAGGCCCGAGCGCCCCACAGACTCGAACATCTCAATCTCTCCACCATTTTATGATTCAAAACGTCTCACAGACCCGAGCGTCTCACAGACCTTGACATCTCATTCCACCCACTACATGAACATCTCAAATGTCTCATAGACCTGAGCGTCTCACAGACTAACACCTCAAAACCCTTCAAAACCCCAAAATCTCCAAAAACCTGAAAGAGTGAACTACGTAAGGTCTGATCTCAACAGAGAGTTGAGTACGTAGGCAGCCCATCTAGGGTGCGACCCCATTCCAAACAAAAAAACCTCTTTCCCTCTAAGGTGGCTCTCATATCTTTCAAAACGCTCAAACCTTCTTCGGCTCCCACAAACTTCAAACTATCAGACTTCAAAGTCTTGTCTATTCGCTCAACCTCGGACTTTCCCAGATCTTCATTCTATACTCATCCGAATTCACCAATTGGCGCTAGCTTGGCAGAATAGCTTGCCTCATCCACTCTCTCTCTCGCTCTCTTCTCATCCTTATCCTATCCTTTGGCTTTAATCGAATCTCTCTAAAAAGGTTGAAAGACGGCAATCCCGACAATTGGAGACCGAGGTTTCCTCGGGCACCAAGATGGCGTGGCCGTTGCCACTTCCAAGGGGTGTAACCCAGTGCGAACCCACATAGAATCTATGAAATGACCAGATAAGTCCTATCCATAGGCAACAATCTCTGAGTCAACCAACGGTTCTTAGAACCTTCCTTCATTTCCTTCCTAGTATTCTTAGGTTAAACTAGGTGGTGACTCTAGTCAATTCCGCCCTTAGGGCATAAGTCCACGTGGAGCCCATTGAGAGCGGGTGTAGTACACACTTGCACTCTCCCTTAAGCTTTCTGGGAAAGACGGGCGATAGAGTAGGTTTGAGGGCTGCCAAGAAACGGGTTTTTCACCCTCCACAGAATGGCATTTTCTAGGATCTTGACTTTTCAGTCAAACCATATTTGAATAGACCCCCCTCATACCGAAAAATCACCCTCCATAGAATGGCGACTCTGCTGGGGAAAACTTGAGTAAATTTTCTCAAACTCAAGGAAGATGAACTCCATTCAAAATTGTCGGGACTTCCCCACTTCTTTCAAAACCTTCAAGAGATTCTTTTCAAAAGCCTCTAGGATTATTCTATCCCACACTTAGAGTGTGTATCTGATGGGGACAGATAGGAATTATTAGATCATCAACAAACATGACAACAATTGGGTTAATCATTAGCTCACGATTAGAAAGAGACATCTAGAGCTGAATGAAGCTAACTTCCTTTTGGATTAACAAACAACCAAATTGGAATCACTATCCTCAAGTTAAAACTCTTAGTGAATAGGTTAGTACTAACTTCATCTGTTTACTGCTTTCATTTTTTGTGTACAATTGTTGGGTGCATGGGGCGGGTAGCTTAGGACATGCATTCCTCTGTGTCACCCGATTTACCCACGATGTCATGGGATCCCGACCGGTCCACGGTTGATTCCCCTTGAGCTAGGGTCACTTTATAAGTTAACAAACCCACGAGGCGGTATGGTTTCCGACTGACGCCTTGAGCTCATGATCTAAAAATATCCTCCATATCCGAGTCAAAGCCAGCATATAGTGAACTCTGAGCCTTCAGTGTCCAGCTACCTGGTCCGGTGTCTAAGACGGGAAGTCACCCCCTTGTATGACGACTGTCTGACCACCCTCTGCCTTACCCTGAAGATTGCATGGGCTCAGTTCTCCCAGTTTCCTCTGCACCACGGGTGTCTCTAAAGCCCGATGTCACGCTACACGTCCATAGTGGATCCCGTATTTACCGAATACCCATACATGGCACAATGTAGTCAGTGAATAATTTGGACTTTAGACACACCTGACCGTGCAGATGACGAGAGACCCGTTCCCATGCAGTACTTCCCCCAGTTTCCTGAAAAGTGAGCATGTTGTCCGATCATCACTGGCCGTGGCGTATGTTTCTTAATCATCTCGGGTGTCCTGACCTTTCAAACTTAAGCACTCCGGACTTTCTTGATAACGTGCCCCATAAAGGCATTATAGAGAAAAAGCCCGAGAGATGAACAGTGAAGGGACGATGGTCCCCCGGTGAAACAGAATCATAATTGACCTGGAAAGTGATTATCCCAACATTAACACTTACAACTCCACATCAAATATAGCCACGATTTACTTTATGCTATACATGTGTGCAAACCACTTTTTCAAACCAATCTGTTTTAAAACGTTCGGAATTCTCTTTCATATATCTTTTAAAGATGTTTTACGAGCTCGTTCAATTTAGAGTCTCACCTTAGTTTTGCTCCTAAACATTTAAGGTTTTAAAACCCGTCACTTCATCTTTAAAAAAAACTTTATTATTTCCAAAACGATTTTCAAAAATAGATTTTGAAAAAAGAACTTTCTACAAGCGAATTTCAAACAAATTCTTCACCAACATTATTTCAAAATAGTTTTCGAAAACAATTTTCAAAGTTGATTTTCACAAACATATTTCAAAATAAATGATTTAGTCCTCACGTTGTGATCCGCTATTTTTGAAGTTCAACCCACCTTCAAGAGCAGCGGTCTTCACCATGGAGTGTACTAATCATTTCGTGTTTTCATACAAGTGGTGGATTTTCACAAAGATTTTTGCTTGATCATTCACTTCTCCTTTCTCAAAAAATGTCCCATATTTTCCTCGACGGAGCCAGTGGAGCAGCATGAAGATCGACTACGCAGTTTGAGCCGAAAGCAAGAGGCGCACCAACCCGTGGAACTGCAAACGACGTAAAGACCAACACCAATCGTTCAAATAAAAATCAGAGTCGTACCAACCCAAGTCAAGCGACATGAAGACTAGCAACGACTGTTCGAGTTCAAGCTGTTGAAAGTCAGACGAACACCAGCTTGTATTGCTTGATGGCAGTACCACTTCGCTGCAAAAGCCCGAAGACGAGCGAGCATCCGGTCAAGGGCCCGAAAACGAGTGAGCAGCAACCAGCTGCCCGAGCGTGAGCAGTCATTCAGAAGCCCGAAGGCGGACTAGAAGAGTACAGAAGAAGTTTAGCTCAAAATTCCCCCTTTTTAATGACTTTTTAGAATTGATGATGTATAGGTTCTCCCTATGATTCTTTTCTCTCTTGTCCATTTCTGAATAGATTACATGTATAGGTTTATACATTTCCTTTGAATTTATTTAGATCAAGCGTGTATCGGGTTCCCCACTCCCTATTTTTATTTGTGAATGACTAAGCGTCAAAATTCATATTGAGAAAATCCACCACTTTGAAAACACATGTTTTCAAAATTGTTTTTCCAAACTTGGTTCCTTTTGGCATGCACGTATAAAGAGAAGAATGAATAAGGAACGACTCCTCACATTTATATATCATTCATAAACCTTGCTTTATGGGGTGAAAATTCACGGTATCTACAGGAGGCATCCCCTGAACAAACACATCATTAAATACAACCAAGCAAAAGGCAAAACCGCATGCATTGCATTCATTACAAAATTCCAATGCATTCTCGGTCAGTCCAAATTCGACAAACATACACAAATCCTATCCACCTCAGAAAAATTTCAACATCATGTGTGTCATTGTCACCACACCACATACCATCTTTCATTTCAATATCTCGACCGCCAGAGCCCAATCTCAGAAGGATAGAAAATAAAACCGAGTTCAAACCTCTCCCAATCAGAATCACCAAAGGGAAAAGAGTGTGTCATACCGTGGGGCCACCATGCGGGAGTTGTTACTCCTAAAAGTTCAAATCTAGGAGCCAATCACCAACCCAACCACACTTGAGAATTACTACCCCGACAACGACCCCAACAGATAGACCACCTTTAAGGCCAATGGTGATGGGATGAGCTTCATAGACCATCAACTGGAACTGACTCAAGCGAAACTAGGTGTAGCCTTACCACTCATGCATTGCATCCAAAAAGAAAAAAACCATTTGGTCAAAATCCAAAGTCAACCATCTTCATTTATCAATTTCAGCATTTCATGCATCTTATACGTAGTAATTCCATATTACCATAATAGATTGCATTGTAGATAGTCGCATTTGCATACTCTCGTATCGAAACGACATCTTTGGGAAAATCTTAAGAGATTGATTGAACAGAGTGCGTGAACCACTAAACTCTCGACCCGTCAATGAACACAAGGGTCTAATAATCAAATGAGCACCACAAACAAGTGAGTAGTGTGCGCGGTATTTTCTTGAATTTCAAGTGAACATTTTGGACAATCCACTGAGCGACGAGGGATGGAAGAGAGAGCCAATGGAAGTAAAACCAAGAGCGACTTGTGCTTTCCATCAGCACATGGAGAGGAACAAATCATAGTGAGATCAATGTCGATACACAAGATATGAACTGTGATTCATGTAAAGATCTGAGAATAGTAAGAAAACAATCATTGGCTAATGAGGATGACGAGGCACTTAAGATCAAAAATCTCCACTGAGAAGGGAAGAAATGGTGTCAAGCCAAAACGGGTTACATAGAGCATCCGGCCGCTTTGGCCGGATGGAAGTGAAAGCGCATAGAGCATCCGACCGCTTTGGCCGGATGGAAGTGGAAGCGCATAGGGCATCCGGCCGTCTCCAGCCGGATAGGAATAGGACTTAGGCAAAGCAAAGTATTGTACGAATGACCGTCTGTGGTCAGTCAAAGATGCTAGGAGAGGGTAGAACCGTATTATACATGTAAAATACAGGCTGACACCATAAAAATCAGGCCCAAAATACTATAAATAGGGGTTACCCCCATGAAATAAGAGACGCAACATTTGGCAATCAAACTTACATCCAATTCCAGTAAAAGCTCTCTTTCTCTCTCCCTACTCCCGTGAGATTCGGTAATCGAGACCAGGTAATGTAGGATAGAAGGTCGGGTTGGATCATGTTAGATAAATGCTCTACCTCATTAGGATCAGATCGAAGGATACTAGGATTGATATACTGTTTCGTTTCAATTGGCGCCGTCTGTGGGAATCGAACAGCAAGAAGCAACCACGAGACCACCTAGAAACAGGGGAGTAATTTGCGACGATTTGTAGCGAAAGTTCTGAAATAACTAATGACATTTTTTGCAGGATCGGAACACGAAAGATGGCTCCAAGATCGAAGAAAGCACTGAAGAACGCTACCGAAGATAACAACCGCTCCGAAGAAGGAATGAGTTCGGAGATGCCAGAGGCCATCTCCAAAAAAGATCTTGAGGACATGCTAAAGGGGCTAGTCAGATCTATTGACGAAAAAATTGTAGAGGGAAATGAGACTCTGTAACAGGAATTAATGCTAAGGGACGAACAGTACCAGAGAAAATGGGACGAAATGACTGAGGCCATTGAACAACTAAGAAACAGAGATTCCAGAGGAAGTAATGGCGAGGAAAGCAAGGATAGGAAGCGCAATTCAATCGTTGACGAAGAAGAGATGGAAGAGGATGACCAGATAGATATGAGCTTATATCCCTTCTCAGAGCGGATAAGGAAAGCAAAACTCCCGCCGCACTTCGTCGCCCCGGCGATTGAGAAATATGATGGGACTAGAGATCCCGCCCAACATATTAAGAAGTTCATGTTTGCTATGAACACTCAGGGGATCAGCTCCCTCGCTCTCTGCAATCTGTTCCTCGGAACGCTTTCGAAGAGAGCGTTGGGATGGATCTCCACAAGACCGCCACAGTCCATCACGAGCTTCAAGCAGCTGACCGAGGATTTCCAGCAATACTTCGCTGCGAGTAAGAAGGTAAAAAAGAAACAATAGAATTGATGGACGTTAAGCAGCGAAAAGGAGAGACCGTGAAGGAATACAGCGAGCGCTTCCATAAGAAGGTCGCGGAGATTGATGATGTCGACAAGAAAATCTTGATTAAGGCCTTTGGAAACGGCCTAGCTCAGCCTCGACTAGCTGGAAAGATCGCAACGAAGGCGCCAAAAACTCATGGAGAATTAGCTGAAATGATCCATAATTTTTTGAAATCTGAGATAGCGGAAAACAAGGCTAAAGAGCTAGCATACAGCTTCAAAACTGTGATAAGTGTGAAATTTATATAGTTTTATAGGTGCTAGATCATTATTCTACGTTACTTTTTACGCACCTTATCACACTTATCCTATGCTTTTTTGTAACTCTTACTTTAGGTAGGAACTAATTCCAATTATATGATAAAATCAGGAAATGATGACAGAAATGCATAGTTCGCCTCACGAACTTTCCAACGCAACAAACGGGGACCAAAACGGACTTATAACGAAGAATCTGGGGCCGACCGAAGATTGGAGTATACCCGTGTATATATATATGTTGCAACCGCATGAGCCACCGCCTCATAAGTGGCGGACGTGAGAGCAACAACCGCCGGGCGAGGCGGACAGGCAACCAGGGCAGGCGGACACCGCACTGCTGCGCGGTAGCCAGGCGCCGCGGGGCGCGCTACTACTCGGGGCGGCGAGGCAACATAGAACGGACGGCACTACAACCGCCTCATATCTGGCGGTTAAGGAGGCGGACGGGCTTAAATCCGACGCGGAGAAGTTTTTCTTCGCATCTTCTTCTTCCTTCTTCGCCGGCGCCGCATTCGAACTGCTACCTCATTAATTGCAGACGATCGCCCACCTTAATTTCTGCACGCGTGACTAGCTCTGCAATCAATTGCTCTGCCCCGATGAAATCTCTGACTCAAATCTTCACCGATCTGCACCAACTCCACCGCCTCTACTCGCTAGCTCACTATCCCTGTCACTTCTCTTCCTTGTCTGTTTCCCATATCCTCCGCCTATATAAACCCACGCTCTGCAAGTTAAAAAGATCATCGAGTCATTCACCCACGATCCAGTCATTCACGCACCTATCAGTCGATCCATTCACTCCATTCACTTCATCAAAAAAATCGCTCCACTCCATTCACAAACCCACTCACAAAATCACCCGACACCATACTACTCCATCGCCCCCACCTTCACCTTTTCCATTTCACAAACAATTCACTTACGTACACATCCATTTACAATTCACAAATCATTCGACCACCACCACAAACTCACGCCCACCATTCTCCGTATATATCATCTACCTCAAATCTATTCCGGTCTGTCAGATTAACGGAGCAGCTTCGGAGTCAGCGAAACAGATGATTTCTTTACTCTCGTCTCTGCTCATTTATTTAATATGTCGGCTAGATTATTTATACTCTGGGAGATGGTTATTATTAGTTTGTTTTAATTGTGTACTTATTTTACCGGTTTAAATTAATTATAATTTGATACAATTAATGTTATTCTCTCGCATTTTAATAAATTACATGAGTTTATTAAATTGCTTTACGAAATCTATTTTGATCAGATCCGTGAGAAATAGATAGGTCATATTAATTATATGTCTGTGGAAAAATTTATTCTGATTGAATAAATCTAGTATTTCAGATGCAAAATTATATTCCTTTTAACTAAGCCGTTTACATGTGTTTTGCCTGAGTTTATATCAAACCTTGCATGTTCTGGTAAACGAGGTCATTAGAGTTTAGGATTTAAATCTAAAGACTATAAAAGGAATTTTGCCAAATTATTCTTAATTAAACCGGTAGAATAGCATAATTAATCAAACGAGTAAAACCTGAACCCAGAGTCCGTTCTTCCATATTCACAACCACTTTAGTATTCTGTTATTTTAATTATTAGCTGTTATTTAAATTCTTGTTGTCTTTATTATAATTCACAGTTTAGAACAAAACAAAATTCCCCCTCAATTTATAACCTTGCTAAGTCTAGATAATTATCACATAGTCACGGTTCGATACCTGGTTCCCATAAACTCTACTACAATAACCAGGATTTTTGCAACCTGACGGTTTTCTGATTTATTATTCTCTAAGATTATTTCTTGGTATTTAATAGGTCAAATTTCTCGTTTGCAAATTGGCGCCGTTGCCGGGGACTAGACTCCTGTCTAGTCCTTAGCTTGGGTTATTATTAATTAAAAAAAAATATATATTATTATTACTATTATATTGTATCTATCTATTTTTTCATTTTAATTAATTGCTTGCAAACTTTTGTGGAGTTTTGTCCTTCTCTTTTGCAGATAATTAAGGTGTACACCCGTCTTGGTCAGACACTCATCTCGACTGGGATAGAATCCTTGACCCGGAAATCGAACGTACCGCTCAGCTAGCCAGACGCCAACAGAGGTTCCAAAGAGAAATACAAATGGCAACTCCTACAAACGGTAGCCAAGCAATGAGGCAATTTAGCAGACCAGCGGCCATTCCAAGAAGAAGCCCAGTAGCTCTTCCTACACTACCACCCGACTTAATGAAGGAATGGAAGGATCTGAAGCCTTCACATCAGAACAAAGTCATACGAGAGATGCCCTCTGGCACATTTGACGGTTCCAACCCCAACGACGCCCTAGATCATGTCAACCGATTTCTAATAAATATTGATCAAATTGGGTGCTCAGATAGCCTCCTGGAGTATGCTAGAATGAGTTATTTCCTAGCAGCGTCACTGGTGAAGCAATGAAATGGTTCTACTGTCTTCCCTCTGGTATTATCACTAGTTGGGAGGAGATGACAACCAGGTTCTATGAAAAATATTATCCTATTTCTAGAACTAGGAATTTGGTTGCTGCTTTACTTGCTTTTAAACAGGGAGGTGCTGAGACTATCTGTGAAGCATGGGATCGTTTTAAAGAAATGCTCCGACAGTGTCCTCATCACGGACAAGATCTCACGTGTATTGCTATGACATTATTTAATGGTTTGCAGCATATACATCAAGCCGAAGTTAGATCAGCTTTGGGAGGAAACATCCTCAACCGATCCGGCAACGATTTCATGGCGGCCATGGAGACGTACATAGAAGAAGTTCGTCAGTGGGGCACCGAAGGTGGCAGAACTATGACAATGGGTGCAAAGGGTGCAAGAAATATAGATCCTTGGATGGAGCAGATGGCAGAGTCACAAGCTCAACAATCCACACTGGTAAGCTCACTAGTGAAAAGATTTGACGATTTTCTAATTAATGGTCAGCCTTCTCAGCAGGTAAAGAGGATAGCTTCTTCATCCTCATCTGAGCCTCTGTGCTCTCATTGTGGTGGTGACCACTCGTTTGAAGTATGTCCTTATCTGGAGGAGATACGGGTCGCTGAAGAAGCCAACTTTGGGACAAGGGAATTACCAACAGCCCTGGAACCGAAATCAACATCCGAATCTCAGGTATGGTAATCCCCAACAATGCCTTAAATTCGAATCTTTTACAAAGTAATGTGCAGGGACCCCAGCTTCTCTAGGCAACCATACAATCAAGCTCGTCCTCAGATGCAGATGGACGGGCCAGAACTCTTACCAGCCACCTGTTAAATCTACATCTGATGAAAAGATGGAACAGGCTACAGGATATAATCACTTCAATGGCTACCACCCAGAAGAACAACAAACTCTCAACCAATCCCTGATGGATAGTCAAAGAAATCTGGAGCAGCAGATAAACCAGCTACTTACAACCAGCATCAAAGGCAGCCGGGCTCATTTCCATCTCAACCTCAGCAGAATCCGAGAGAGACGGCCAAGGATGCCTTAAGGATCTGCAACTGTGATACATCCTCGGAAATCACAACTGAGATGAGCTCAGTGCAGCAGTGTGACATTAAGAAGTGGCAATCAGCTGGGGAATAATCAAAAAGCAAGTGACTGCACAACAAAAGGTGAAAAGATCACCCATTCTAATAAATCATCAGAGCCTTCGGTCCCACCAGTGGTAGTTTCTGAGGAGATACAGGCTCCAATCAATTCTTCCCCTTCTCCATCTTCGATTCAAATTGATATACCTTCTTATACTCCTAAGAAAATAGAGCTTCCATTTCCAAACAGGA
Organism: Limonium bicolor; assembly: GCA_023374045.1. Taxonomy (NCBI): domain Eukaryota; kingdom Viridiplantae; phylum Streptophyta; class Magnoliopsida; order Caryophyllales; family Plumbaginaceae; genus Limonium; species Limonium bicolor. The sequence goes on along the minus strand of CM041777.1, from coordinate 112,113,376 downwards.
TGAAAAAGAAGTGCTTAGATGAGCAGTTCAATAAATTCTTAAGTATATTCAAGAAACTGACTATCGATATACCTTTAATTGATGCTTTACAGGAGATGCCCAATTATGCAAAATTTTTGAAGATCTCGTGACAAAGAGGAAGAAGAAGCCAGGACAAGAGACTGTCCACCTTACAGAAGAGTGCTCTACGGCGTTACTTCGAGCACTTCCCCCAAAACAGAAGGATCCGGGCACTCCTATGTTCCCTGTTTATCGGAGATATAGATGTGGAAGTGGCCTGTGTGACCTGGGTGCAAAGCATCAACATCATGCCATATGCAACCTTCTTGAAGGTAAAAAGGAGGAGAGTTCACCCAGTCCCTTTTAAACTCCAGCGGCCGACAGATCCGAGATAAAACCGATGGGAATTGTGCGAGATCTTGTAGTGGGAGTTGACCGCTTCATCTTTCCTGCGGATTTTGGTTTTAGACATAGATGATGATGGGAGGTCCCACTCATTTGGGTCGTCCTTTTCTAAGTACTGCCAAGGCGGTCATTGACGTGCATGATGGTAGAATCACCTTGAGGTACGGAGATGAGAAGATAGAGTTTGATATGAAAAAGATGATGAAGTTAAGTTCTACTTCAGCTCATTCAGTTATGTCGGTAAGTATGCAAGATGAGGATGGCGAGGTATGTGAACTTTCTACTGATGATGAGATTTATTCTATACTTTCTTCTACTTTTTCAGATTTTGAACCTTAGAACATGTTCTTATATCTTCTGTTGAGGATAAAACTCTTAATATGGATGTTAATACAGCTCTAGCACATGTAGAGAGAGGAAAACCAGGTTTTCAAGCCTATCGCCCTCCTTTGGAGAGACTTAATAAGAAATCCAAAGACCTGTTCCTTCTATAGAGCAACCTCCAGTACTTGAGTTAAGGAGCTCCCCTCTAATCTCAAGTACTGCTTTTTAGCTAATGATAATTACTTGCCTGTCATTGTTTCATCTTCTTTGACTTCTGGACAAGAAAGCAGGTACTTGAAGTTTGAGCAAGACATAAGAGAGCCATCGGATGGACTCTAGCTGATATCAAAGGCATCAACCCGGCCTTCTGTACACATCGTATCTATATGGAGGAAGACTATAAACCTGTCAGACAACCCCAGCGTCGGCTCAACCCTAACATGAAGGAAGTTGTCAAGACGGAGGTGCTGAAGCTTCTGGACGCGGGATGGAATCATTTACCCTATATCGACAGCACATGGGTAAGTCCTGTACAGGTAGTCCTAAGAAAGGAGGTTTTGAAGCTGTTCTGAACGACAATGGTGAGTCCATTCCCCAACGAAAGATCACTGGATGGCGTATGTGTATAGATTATAGGCGTTTGAATTCAGCCACCAGGAAAGATCATTTCCCACTCCCCTTTATTGATCAAATGCTAGAGAGATTGGCTGGGAAGGAATATTACTGTTTTTTAGATGGTTTTTCAGGGTACTTTCAAATTCCTATTGCACCTGAGGACCAGGACAAGACTACCTTTACTTGTCCATTTGGTACCTTTGCATACAAAAGAATGCCCTTTGGTTTATGTAATGCCCCTGCCACTTTCCAGCGCTGCATGCAGGCCATCTTTGCAGACTTCATTGAGCGGAGTATAGAGGTATTTATGGACGATTTTTCTGTCTATGGCTCTGATTTTGATGTTTGTCTAGCACAGCTTGATCTTATCCTTGGACGGTGCGAAGAGACCAACCTAGTTCTCAACTGGGAGAAATGCCATTTTATGGTAAAGGATGGGATAGTGCTCGGCCACAAGGTGTCTGCTAAAGGGATTGAGGTTGACAAAGCAAAAGTCGAAGTGATAGAGAAGCTACCAGCTCCCACTTGTGTAAAGGAAGTAAGATCGTTTCTTGGGCATGCTGGTTTCTATCGAAGGTTTATTCAAGACTTCTCTAAAATTGCTAAACCTTTGACTGATCTGCTAATGAAAGATGTTTCATTTATATTTCTGAAGATTGTATTTCTGCTTTTAATTAATTAAGCAAAAATTGGTAGCTGCCCCTATCGTTGTTTCTCCTGACTGGTCATCGCCATTTGAAATAATGTGTGATGCTAGTGACTTTGCAGTAGGTGCAGCCCTGTGCCAAAAGAAAGATAAGGTGTTAAGAGTTATTGCTTATGCCAGCAAAACTCTAGATGATGCCCAGAGAAACTACACAACAACTGAGAAAGAGCTCCTAGCAGTGGTCTTCTCCTTAGATAGATTTCGATCATATTTATGGGGAAGTAAAGTGATTATCCACACTGACCACTCTGCTCTAAATATTTATTTGCCAAGAAAGAGGCCAAGCCGCTTGCTACGATGGATTCTTCTTTTACAGGAATTCGATATAGAAGTGAGGGACAAGAGTGGTAAACTGAATGTTGTTGCTGACCATCTCTCTAGGATGGTAACTCCTGACGATGGTATTCCTATTAATGAATTCTTTCCTGATGAAACCGTCTTCAGTTTGAAAAAGGTGCAAGAGCCATGGTATGCTGATATGGCTAATTTTCTTGTTTCTGGAGTTGTTCCGCATGACTTATCATATGCTCAGAAAAAGAAATTCCTTTCTGACTCACGCCATTATATCTGGGAAGACCCTCACTTGTTCCGAGTATGTGCAGATAGCTTAATTCGCAGGTGTCTCCCTGATGATGAGGTACCCAGTGTGCTGGAATTTTGTCACTCCAGAGAAGCTGGAGGCCATCATGGATCCCATCGGACAGCGGCCAAGGTTTTGGAGTCCGGATTTTATTGGCCCACACTCCATAAAGACTGCCAAACCTTTGTGGCTAGTTGTGATAGCTGTCAGCGCATGGGCAATACTTCAAGACGACATGAGATGCCTCAGCAAAGCATTTTGGAAGTCGAACTTTTTGACTGTTGGGGTATCGATTTTATGGGGCCATTTCCCTCTTCACAAGGTTATCAATACATTCTGGTGGCAGTGGACTACGTGTCCAAGTGGGTTGAAGCCATACCATGCCAAAATGCTGATTCAAAGACCGTGATCAAGTTTATCAAAAAGCACATCTTCACTCGCTTCGGAGTCCCACGAGCAATTATCAGTGATGGGGGATCACATTTTTGCAACCGTTCATTCGATGCCTTGCTGGCTAAGTACGGAGTACGTCATAAGGTTGCACTACCATATCACCCACAAACAAATGGACAAGCTGAAGTATCCAATCGAGAGTTGAAGTGGATTCTCCAGAAGACAGTAAACTCTTCAAGAAAGGACTGGTCTCTACGGTTAGATGATGCTCTCTGGGCCTACAGGACAGCATTCAAGACACCCATCGGGATGTCTCCTTTTAGGCTGGTATATGGGAAATCTTGCCATCTACCTGTTGAGTTGGAGCATAAGGCGTATTGGGCACTTAAGGCCCTGAACTTTGACATACTCGCTGCTGGTGAGAAACGCAAATTTCAGCTTTCAGAGCTTGAAGAACTAAGAGATACAGCTTACAACAGTGCTCGAATCTACAAGGAACGCACCAAGAAACTCCACGATCAAATGATCAAGAAACGTGACTTCAAAGTTGGAGATTGGGTGCTCCTCTACAATTCAGATTGAAGATCTTTCCAGGAAAGCTTAAGTCTCACTGGGCAGGACCATTTAAGGTGGTAGGGGTTACTTCATTTGGAGCCTACGAACTGGAAAACAAGAAGGGGTGAAACCTTCAAAGTTAATGGGGCCCGTCTGAAAAGGTATACTTGTCCCGCTGATGTTTCTACTAACTTGCTTGGAGTTTCTTTTGTCCAGGTACACCAGGATCTTCTTCCCCTGTTCCGGAGCCAGCACCGCCTAAGATAAAGTCTCTACCATGGCGATTGAAGCATAAGTTCCGAAAGCGCGCAACTTAGTTCTAGGAAGTTGTGGGACCTCTTCCCACTCCTCTCCCTCTTTCTCCTAATCGGACTGATGAGTCTAGCTGGAGACTATAAAAACAGAGCAGCTTGGTGGGAAGGCAACCCACCACTTATTTTCAATTTACAGGAAGAATTCTCTATCTATTTCTGAACTTACATTCACTTTCAAGTTTTCTGTGTGCTTCAATAATTTGTCTGAATTAATATATATAAAAAAAAATAAATAAAAAAATATGAATTAGTCTATTTGCTTATTTTTCTTCATTAAGGAGTGGCAGCACATGAGACAAGTCATAACTTGAGTTCTTCTGGCTGTATAGAATCTTCTTTCCAGGCACATTTTACGCGATTCTACAGCTGAACTCAAGTGTGGGGTGGACCGTGCAACACACCGTGAACGGACTCTGGGGAGTATTCTAAATCCTTTAACTCTTTATGTTATCATACTCCCGCTGTGCTATATATCTTACTTTTGTTTCCCGTTGGATTGCTTGCACAATATTAATACTTCCCCAGCAATGAGGACATTGCTTCACTCTAAGTGTGGGGTGGGGTAACCTCCTTCGTAGCTTATCTTTTGTTTATCTTTGAGCTCTTTTCTCTTGCATTTGTTTGACTCCTGCTATGTTGCTCAACTTGGAAGGAGCCATAGAGGAAAATAATTGGTTAGCTGATCTTGGGGTGCAAAATTTTAAAATTTTTCTGGTTTTAATGATTAAAAATGAAGTCTATGTTCTGTGAATGCTATAATGATTGAGAATACTCACCATCTGAACCCTGTTTTTAGCCTTGAGCCCTGGAATGTCTGGATTGAAATGGTTGGAAAAAGAACAAGGCAAGGTACTCCGCTGATCCTAAGCATGCTTAATTTTATTCTGATCCAAAGTCAGGCCTCGTCCACTTGGTTATTAAGTCCTTTGGGGTGCCTCATCACCTAGCTACCTAAGGTCCTTGTGATCTGGGATAGTTGACCCAAAGCCGTTACATGGGTGGAGAGAAAAGTCTGTGGTGAAAGAACTTAAAAGCGCTTAAATTTAAAAAAAAAATGCAATCATTGTGCTAAATGAAAATATAATCCTCTCTATGGATCAAGAGTATGTGGCATTGAAAGGTATGATGGAATAAGATCTTACTTCATGCCCCTTGTCGTTCTAACGGTTTGAGAATGTAAAGGTGGATTGGCTCATTGCTAAAGGCGAGGTTCTTATGGTTTTGTTTCTCTATTATTAGCTTTGAATGACTTCTTGTTTTATGAAAAAGAAAAATGCCCCTGTATTGGTAAAACTAATAATCCTTCTTCTGTGTCCTTCTTTTGAGTTGAGTTTCATTCGCTTGACTTGAACTCGTGTTTGAGAGTTTTGCTTGAGGACAAGCAAAGAGCTAAGTGTGGGGTGATTTGATAAGTGTGAAATTTATATAGTTATAGGTGCTAGATCATTATTCTACGTAACTTTTTACGCACCTTATCACACTTATCCTATGCTTTTTGTAACTCTTACTTTAGGTAGGAACTAATTCCAATTTATATGATAAAATCAGGAAATGATGACAGAAATGCATAGTTCGCCTCACGAACTTTCCAACGCAACAAACGGGGACCAAAACGGACTTATAACGAAGAATCTGGGGCCGACCGAAGATTGGAGTATACCCGTGTATATATATGTTGCAACCGCATGAGCCACCGCCTCATAAGTGGCGGACGTGAGAGCAACAACCGCCTGGCGGTCAGGGAGGCGGACGAGACACAACCAAAGGCGGACAGGCAAAACAACCGCCTGTTATTAGGCGGTACTACTGGCGGACGCAGCAAGAGGCAACCGCCTCTGGAATGGGCGGACGAGGCACATACAACCGCCTCATATCTGGCGGTTAAGGAGGCGGACGGGCTTAAATCCGACGCGGAGAAGTTTTTCTTCGCATCTTCTTCTTCCTTCTTCGCCGGCGCCGCATTCGAACTGCTACCTCATTAATTGCAGACGATCGCCCACCTTAATTTCTGCACGCATGACTAGCTCTGCAATCAATTGCTCTGCCCCCGATGAAATCTCTGACTCAAATCTTCACCGATCTGCACCAACTCCACCGCCTCTACTCGCTAGCTCACTATCCCTGTCACTTCTCTTCCTTGTCTGTTTCCCATATCCTCCGCCTATATAAACCCACGCTCTGCAAGTTAAAAAGATCATCGAGTCATTCACCCACGATCCAGTCATTCACGCACCTATCAGTCGATCCATTCACTCCATTCACTCATCAAAAAAATCGCTCCACTCCATTCACAAACCCACTCACAAAATCACCCGACACCATACTACTCCATCGCCCCCACCTTCACCTTTCCATTTCACAAACAATTCACTTACGTACACATCCATTTACAATTCACAAATCATTCGACCACCACCACAAAACTCACGCCCCACCATTCTCGTATATTATCATCTACCTCAAATCTATTCCGGTCTGTCAGATTAACGGAGCAGCTTCGGAGTCAGCGAAACAGATGATTTCTTTTACTCTCGTCTCTGCTCATTTATTTAATATGTCCGGCTAGATTATTTATACTCTGGGAGATGGTTATTATTAGTTTGTTTAATTGTGTACTTTATTTTACCGGTTTAAATTAATTATAATTGATACAATTAATGTTATTCTCTCGCATTTTAATAAATTACATGAGTTTATTAAATTGCTTTACGAAATCTATTTTGATCAGATCCGTGAGAAATAGATAGGTCATATTAATTATATGTCTGTGGAAAAATTTATTCTGATTGAATAAATCTAGTATTTCAGATGCAAAATTATATTCCTTTTAACTAAGCCGTTTACATGTGTTTGCCTGAGTTTATATCAAACCTTGCATGTTCTGGTAAACGAGGTCATTAGAGTTAGGATTTAAATCTAAAGACTATAAAAGGAATTTTGCCAAATTATTCTTAATTAAACCGGTCGGTAGAATAGCATAATTAATCAAACGAGTAAAACCTGAACCCAGAGTCCGTTCTTCCATATTCACAACCACTTTTAGTATTCTGTTATTTTAATTATTAGCTGTTATTTAAATTCTTGTTGTCTTTATTATAATTCACAGTTTAGAACAAAACAAAATTCCCCCTCAATTTAAACCTTTGCTAAGTCTAGATAATTATCACATAGTCCCACGGTTCGATACCTGGTTCCCATAAACTCTACTACAATAACCAGGATTTTTGCAACCTGACGGTTTTCTGATTTATTATTCTCTAAGATTATTTCTTGGTATTTAATAGGTCAAATTTCTCGTTTGCAAACCGCAGGGATGCCGGAAAAGAAGGAGGGGCATGGAGGAAATGCCGGAAGGGGAGGATCAAGGTACAAGCCATATTATGGCAAGTCTACCGCCGGATCTTCCTCTCAGGGGCGCAACACCAGGGGGCAAGAACCGTTGTCTACATTGACCCGGGGAAGTATGCCGCAGTAAGAGAAGGATACCTTCCCCAACCTAGAAAGCCGCCGCAGGGGGAAATTCCGGTTGCATTCTGTGAGTACCACGGGAACCGCAGCCACCGGACTGTAAACTGTGCTACCTTGGCCAAAGAACTTCGAGTCATCGAGGAAAATAAGAAGAAAGGAAAGCAGGCAGCTGGAGCACAGAGGCAATACGGCGGCCAACAAAGTAGTACCCAGAATGCACCTCAGGGCGACAAGAGGAAGAGGTTCACCCCAGGCTCATCCCGAGCAAATCAGTGGGATGATAACAGGTTTGTGAAGAAGGAAGTAAAAGTTTTTTCTCCTTTTATTCAGGATAACATTCGGAGTTACAATTTGTAGTCTGCTTTAAGATGAAATTTTGTGTCATAGATTGTCAAAAATCATGTTGCCAAAAGGAGAAATAAAATTTCCATTCTTTTCGCATTTTTACTATTAGCAACCCCCTTCTTTTACCAAAAGAAAGCTAACAAAACTTTCTCTAAGAAAACTCACAGGACTTTTTTCAGAGGTAGGACCACTAACCCCTAATGAAGAAAAAGGCACATTCACAAGTACATCAAGAACTCCCGGAGAAAAAAATCGCCAAAAAGGAAAGTTTTCCTCCAATTTTCTTCTCCGACGAGGATGAAGATGGAGTGCTATACCGCACAACGATCCACTTGTCATTCGTGCACAGGTAAATGATCGAATGATGGAGGGAATTTTAATCGATAGTGGGGCCGGAGCAAATGTCATATCAGCCGAAGCGGTTAGGAAGTTGGAGGTGCCTGAGACCGGATCAAGCCCTATTCGGCGGTTCTAGGAGGATTTGTAGGAGGTGTTCTACCACATCTTCCGGCAGTATAGATTTCACAATGACCCTGGGTCAAGGAGACGAAAGAAGACAGAGAGGCTCACGGCTTTTATTGTGCCAGGTCTTTCTGGATATAACATGTACCTTGGAAGGCCAGGAATCAATGCTTTCAAAGCCATCCACACAGCACTCACACTAAAAATGAAACTTAACCTCAAGCGGAAGGTGGTTACGATAAGAGGAAGCCAAAAGATGGCCCGAATGTGTGAAGTCCGCATCATGGACAGCCTTCCTAGTGAGGAGGTGGTCAAAACTGTGGGATCGGACAAGGAATTCAGGGAAAGTTGCCTCCTTCCCCAGGGCCGAGTCAAGAAAGGAAGATGTCGAACAGCCCAAGATCCCCCCAGAGAGGTACATTTAAAATCTGACCCTTCTAAATTTTTTAAAATAGGAACTGCGTTTGACAGTGGAGAGCAAACTCACTTAATGAGGTTCCTGGAAAAAAGAAGGGCAACATTCGCTTGGAGCACGGACGAGATGCCTGGTATAGACCCAAGCGTTATCCGGCATGAGCTCAGGGTAGACCCTAAATCCGGCGGTCAGGCAAAGGAAAAGGGTAATAGGGGAAGAAAGAGATTTAGCCGCGAACCGAGGTCCAAAAACTCCTCAAGGCTGGATTCATCAGGGAGGTTGCGTACCCGATGGTTGGCTAATGTTGTCATGGTGAAAAAAGCAATGGAAAATGGAGAATGTGTGGATTTCACAGATTAAATAAGGCATGTCCTAAGATTCTATCCCTGCCATCAATAGATAGATTGGTGGTCAACTGCCCAGAGTTCTGTGTTAAGTTTTCTGGATGCTTTCTCCGGTATAATCAAATAAAAATGAAAGAAGATGATTCGGAAAAACATCCTTTATTACTTCAGCCGGAACATTCTGTTACAAGGTAATGCCTTCGGCCTAAAGAATGCAGGGGCCACTTTCAACGAATGATTGACAAAGTATTTTGTCAGCAAATTGCCGAAATGTGGAGCTTATGTTGATGATATAGTTGTAAAAAGTCCATCAAAAGAACAACACATGAAGGATTTAGAAGAAACATTCGACACTCTGGATAAATACCAAATCAAACTAAATCCAGAAAAGTGTGTGTTTGGTGTAACCAAAGGGAGGTTTCTTGGTTTCATTGTTGGGCAACGAGGTATTGAAGTCGATCCGGAAAAAAGTCAGGCAATCCTCGACCTTTCTCCTCCAAGAAATATCAAAGATGTCCAAGCTTTGAACGGAAGACTCACGCATTAAGTAGGTTTTGTTCTAAGCTTCAAGAAAAATCAATCCCGTTCTTCAATATTCTAAGGAAGAACAGTAAATTCCAGTGGGGACAAGAGTGCATAGATTTGAAAAGATCAAGGAGATGCTTCGGGTCTACCTAAATTGGGTGTACCTGCCCCGGGACAGGATCTATACTTTACTTGTCCGCAACAGATTGGGCGGTTGCAGCTGTCTTAATCATGGAGAGAAAAGGAGATACCAGTTTACTATACGGGCAAAATCTTGAGCCCGACAGAAGGACGGTACACTAACATAGAGAAAATCTTGTTCGCACTGGTGTGGCGTCAAGAAAACTACGACCCTACTTCCAGTCACATCGAATCTTTGTCAGGACCAATTGGCCGCTCAAACAAATTGCAACAACCGAATGCCTCCGGCCGGATGGTAAGCTGGACAGTGAGCTGACACAATATGAAATTCACTTCTTGCCCAGAACGGCGATTAAAGCTCAGGCCTTAGCAGACTTCATAACAGAAACAAACTTTGCAAAAGAAAGAAACAAACTCAGAGTCCATATGTCATCTTGGTTGATGGGCTCGATGCAAAAGTGGGGCAGGAGCTGGAATAGTGGTACAGGCGCCGAATGGGCAAAGCTTGAATTATGCCTTCCGACTGGACTTTGATGTCACTAATAATGAAGCCGAATACGAAGCCTTATCCAGGGTTTGGAAGTAGCTACAGCCCTCGGGGCGACAGGTTTATAGAAAAGATGCCTTCTCTATTTTTTTTCTTATAAAATCCTGTCTGAAGTAAGACTTATGAGAATATAACCTATTTTTAACAGAATTAGAGGTGTATTCGGACTCTATGTTGGTGGCGAGACAAAATGACAACATCTATGAAGTCAAAGAGGAAAAACTATGGAGGTACTTGCTCAAGGTCCAGGAACTAAAGCAAATTTCCAAGATGCGAGCTAAAACACTTCCCCGTGAGAGAATGTCGAAGCTGATGCCTTAGCCAAATTGGCAAGTATGGCCGAAAAGGTACCCAATGAGATATGGCTAGAAATCAGAACTTCCCCAAGTATAGAAGGAACTCAGGTGTTTGCGGTGGAGACAGGTGACAAAAGAATCCTGGATGACTCCAATCATAGATTACATACGGCAAGGAAAGCTGCCGGAAGAAGAAAAGGAGGCCAGGATAGTAAAAAGGCGGGCCGCATCATTTTTATTGAAGATAACCAGCTGTATAAGCGATCTTTTGCAAGACCAGCACTAAATGTGTTACCATAGCTGAAGGAGCAGAATTAATAAGAGAGATACATGATGGGCTCTATGGAAATCACCAGGGAGAAAGGACCACAACTCACAAAATCTTGAGACTCGGATATTTTTGGTCGAAAATGATGGAGCATTGCAAGGAATATATACGAAAATGTCGCAAGTGTCAAGAACATGGAAACAAGATACATACTCCTCCGGCGGAGCAAAAATCTATTCTATGCCCAATTCCCTTTGCTATGTGGGGGTTGGACATTGTGGGCCCATTCCCGGAAGCTTCACCAGGGAGGTTCAAATTCATGTACGTTGCTATCGACTACTTCACAAAGTGGGTCGAAGCAATGCCTACTATCTCCATCACGGCTAGGAAGTCACAAGAATTCATTTGGAAATATGTGGTATGCAGGTTTGGCATACCAAAAGCAATAATAACTGATAATGGAACACAGTTCAATTGCGAAAGCTTCCGAGAATTCTGTGAAGAATGGAAGATCGACTTAAGATTTGCATCAGTAGCCCACCCTCAGGCAAATGGGCAGGTTGAGAATGCGAATGGGCAAATAGTAAGGCGATAAAGAGGAAACTCGATGAGAAAAAAGGAAAGTGGGCAGAATTGTTACCCCAGGTCCTTTGGTCGTACAGAACGACAGAAAGAGGGCCGACAGGAGAAACGCCTTACAGATTGACATATGGTTTGGAAGCCGTCATTCCGGGAAATTGTGGTGCCGTCCATAAGATGGGAATCATATGACGAAGAGGTCAACAATCAGGGAGTACAGGATCACCTAGACTCCTTGAAGAAACCAGGATGGCCGCCGCAGTAAGGATGGCGAAAGATAAATCCAAGGTAGAAAGGTATTTCAACAGAAGGATAAAAGAACGAAGTTTTGCCCCAGGAGAATTAGTCCTCCGAGAGGTTAAGCAACCCAAGAAGCTGGAACCCCAATGGGAAGGACCATACATCATACACCAGAAGACGGGACGAGCTTCATACCGCTTGAAAAATGTGAAGGATATGAATTGCCGCATTCTTGGCATGGAGAATGTTGAAAAAGTTCTATGTGTAAAATTTATAACTCTTCAATAAAAGTATTATTTTTGGAATGTGAAAGAAAAAGTAAGCACCGGCCAACGAGCCGCAGGCTATCATGCCTTGAAAGAAGCACCGGCCAACGAGCCGCAGGCTATCATGCCTTGAAAGTAAGCACCGGCCAACGAGCCGCAGGCTATCATGCCTTGAAAGAAAAGTAAGCACCGGCCAACGAGCCGCAGGCTATCATGCCTTGAAAGTAAGCACCGGCCAACGAGCCGCAGGCTATTGCCTTGAAAGTAAGCACCGGCCAACGAGCCGCAGGCTATCATGCCTTGAAAGTAAGCACCGGCCAACGAGCCGCAGGCTATCATGCCTTGAAAGTAAGCACCGGCCAACGAGCCGCAGGCTATTGCCTTGAAAGTAAGGACCGGCCAACGAGCCGCAGGCTATCATGCCTTGAAAGAAAAAGCACCGGCCAACGAGCCGCAGGCTATCATGCCTTGAAAGAAAAAGTAAGCACCGGCCAACGAGCCGCAGGCTATCATGCCTTGAAAGAAGCACCGGCCAACGAGCCGCAGGCTATCATGCCTTGAAAGAAACATCCGGCCAACGAGCCGCGGCTATCATGCCTTGAAAGAAACATCCGGCCAACGAGCCGCAGGCTATCCAAGCCTTGAAAGAAACATCGGCCAACGAGCCGCACTCCATATCCTAAAAAGTCCGGCTAAAAGCCATAATGACGTACTTTAAAAGAAAAAGGTCCGGCCGGAACAAAAGTCCAAAACCGCAAGCCCCTTGTGTTATAAAAATGAGTACTACACTGGCATAACTCGCATAAGATAACCATATGACACCATTAAAAAAAGAGAGAAATATCGCGGTAATAAAAAACTAAGATGGTGAAAAATATAACTTATATTTCTCCCAAGATGTGGAGTAACAATAGTTACAAAATATGATCATTCGGCAAACACAAAAAAAACACAGGCCAAAACAAAAACTCCTCTAAAAAAAACAACTATTCTACTTTCTTTGCAGCTTCTTCCTCTACGGCTTCTTTTTCGGCAGTTAATAATCTATCGCCGCTACCAGCCACACTCTCAGAAGACTTGGATCTCCTGGAAAGACGCTGCATTCCTCCGGCAGACGGCAGAATGTTGCTTCCGGCTGGAAGGAATGAGGCTTCGCCGGCGCCAAAACATGTCTCTCCAGGACTGCGGCAGAACCTCTCGAGCTCCAAGAAGAAGTTGGACTTTTGGGCAACAGCCTTGAATTCAAGCTTGTTGTACAGGTCATCGTCCAGTAACTCTCCTTTTTTAAGAGAGTGATCCGAGACAATCTGCTGGCAAATATCAACTATCCGGTGACATTGAGAAGCAAAGGACTCCTTTAGATGGGCGTTGGTGGTGCCTTGCTTCTGTATCTCCTCCTGGGATTGCCGGGAGAATGACTTGAGCCTGGCCACTTGAGATTCAAGGGTCAGGACTTGGGCTCGATACTTGTCACGTTCAGAGTTGGTAGAAGACAGCTCCTCCTTAGCACGGGCTATCCGACCACTCAACTGAGTAACGTGCTTCAGTAAGTTGGCAGAACTCAAGCCTAGCCGGAACAAAAAAAGAGAATAAGAAAAAGAAAGGGCAAAAGAGAAACAAAAGTTGAAGGCCTGAGTTTACCATGGCACGGTGGCTCAGTATTCTCGGCTTGAGAGCGAGACTTGGCTTCCTCCAGCTCTTTTACTTTCTCCTCCAGCCTGGTCTCTCTTCTATCAGGGCAGCTTTGTCCGCAAGAGTTTTCTTCTCCTCTTCCAAAAGAGAGCAATCTCGGAGCAGAGATGCTTCTCTTGATCAAAGGAGGACCTCGACTGCTCTTCCAGCGCGGCCTTTTCTTCCACAAACGATCAAGCTCCTGCATAAGCTTTTCTTTTTCCTTCACAGAGCTTCGTTCTCCCGTTGAGAGTTTGCTTCTCCAGCTCGAGCGTTTCAGCCTCCTGCTTGAAAGAGTTCCTCTCCTGATAGAAGAAGGTCTTCTCAGCCTGAAGATTGTTCACTTCTTCCGGTTCATGGAACACACCTGATCCAGCATAATATCGAGATCAAAGAAGGACCAAACCAGCTTATCTTGACAAGGGAAAAAGAGATGGTTTTATACCTCTATCAAAGTATCAGCTTCCTTGATCCGGCCTCTTAGAGAAAAGTTCTCTTCCCGAGTTTCTTCAGCTGCAGCTCATACTCATCACGCTGACGCTCGCATTCCCGCCGGGACAACTGCAGGTCTTTCTTTATTGCCTCAGTTCTCTCCTTTGCCTTACGGTCAATCTCATA
>CM041777.1:111933977-112098799 GCA_023374045.1 Limonium bicolor | reverse complement strand
CTCGACCTGGTCAATATAAGCGTCATGAGAAGAGCGGGACAACTTCAGTTCCTCTTCAACATTATTGCCTCGGCTTTCCTCATAGCGAAGCCTGGATTGGAGGTTGCCAAAGTGAACCTCAGCACTTTGGCCATGGACATCACCTAAAAACAACACAATTCATAAAACAAGGGAAAAGGCCAAGCCAAAACAAAAGAGAAACACAAAAGAAATACCCATGCCAACATGAAAAATTCCCCCCCACATCATGTCAAACACTTCGTTTGCTGGGAGGGAATGCCGCATGATAGCATCTGCCCCCCATCTCCAAGCCGCAGTCTTTTCTTGGTAGCAGTAAAAGTGGCCGGAGGAGCAAAGATCCCGTCTGGATGACCAGATCTCTTTATTGCCTCCTTCCAGACGGAGGAGTACTTGGCAGCATCGCAAGATATCAAAGGAATAGGGTGCCCGCAATGGTAAAACCACCCTTCCTTTTGGGAGGGTCCAGTGTAGGACTCTTGAGCGGGAGGAGGAGGGGAGGATGAGGAAGAAGCTATGTAGTCCTCCCTCTGCTTACTCCGGAGCTCAGGATCCTCCAGCACCTGACGATACTCCGTTGCTCTATCCCTTGCCGCGTCCGTGGCCACAGCAACATCAATGAAGAATGATCCTGAAACTTCAGGATCACCGGAGGTTTGCCCTGATACCTCTGGCTCTGTAACCTTCGGCTTTGATGTGGTTTTCTTTTTTAGTCTTTTCTTGGCAGGAGCAGGGACTGCCGCAATAATAAAAACAGTTAGGACCAGAAGGATGAAACTAGAAACGAAAGGATACTAAAAAAAGGAAAGAGGAGTAAGGAACAAGAAAAGCGACGAAGCAACCAAAACCTTCTTCAGCCGAAGGACCAGCGCGGAAGCCTGTGGCCTCTAGGGTATTTTCCTGAGCGGGATCTGAGGAAAAGTAACTTGTCAAATCAGGAAATTGCTCGCAAATAGGAGTCAGATGACCGGACTCCCGCCCCAGGCGAGAACCAAGGTCTAAACCCGAACCAGGGGTGAGGGGAAGGAAGACACGGCGCCCAGACTTGGGGCTCACGTGCCATGTACCTGACAGCCCGGCGTCAGCACGTTCAGGAGACTCTAGCCTCTTCTTTTTCTTTGAGAGATCGGCTTGGTCATCCCCGGCTTCTTGCCTGGAGCGCTTTGCCGGAGGAGCACTCTCCAAAAGCTGATCGGCCGCATTAGTAGCAGCATCCAGCGTGTCGTAGTAATTGATTTTTCCGTCCCCACTCTTGAAGGTGATGAAGTTCCAGCTATGAAAGGGGCCGATCTTGTCCCCCTTCTGGAAGAAATCTACATACAGCATGTCAAATAATAAGAAGACCGATGGGAATGATAAAATTTCGTACTAAGAGTTAAAGACGCTTACTGTGATATGTCTTCAGAGAAGACAAACGTGCCTTTGTAAAAAACGCCTCGACAGTCGGCGGTTCCTTGTTGAATGCCCTCAGAATCTTCGAAATGGGCAGCTCAGCCGGAGGGGTTTGGGGACTGATTAGCTGGCCTCTGATAACCTCAGCACAGTATGGGATGCCCAATACTCGGCCGGATGGAGGAACAATGACAAACCACCGTGACCCCCACTCGTGAACCTTCTTGTAGTCAAAGAGGGTGTACCCGGCCTTCGCGGTGAGGGTTAAGCTATCCGGGTCGACCCTAACAGTGAAGAATCAGACGAAATCAGTACCCTCCGGTCGGATTTTGCTTCCTTCACAAAGAGAGACAAAGGCGTGGAGGTGCGAAATGGCCTTTGGGTGGGGGTGAGCGAGAGTGCAGCAGCGGCGAAGGAGGAAGCCCAGCACAAAAGGGTGCGGGGGAATGGTTAGACCGGAGCAGAAAAAATCAGCGAAAACTACGTACCCACGGCCAAAGTCGTCATTGGGATGAGAGTCGGAGGATGGCAGGAAAATCTGTGTGCCAAGCGGGGCTTCGACATCCCTGAGGCAATCGCAAAGGGAAGAGTAATTGAGAGAAGAAGGAGAAGGTTGACGCCCAGATAGGAAGGGTCTTGTAGATTTCATATACGAGGGGCGAAAGCCGTTAGAAGAGCGAGAGCCCTGAATTGCCTCGATGGCAGGCGGAAATTTGGCGGCGAGTTTACTCTGTTTTGCAGAGGAAGAAGACATTGTCAAGATTGACGAAGGATCAGAGGGCGGCGACGGCAATGAAAGACGAGGTAGCACACGACGACAGGGAGGCGAGAGAAGAAGAACAGTCGAAGCAAAGGGGCAGTAGGGGAAAGAAGAGGAAGCTCAAAGTTCGGGCTTTAAGGAAAGTTTTTTCCCGCTCAAATAAATAATAAATATTCGTGCGAACAGAAAGTATCCTTTCTTTGCAGGGGAAGAGAAAGAGCCACACGCTTCCTAAAGACGCTTCCGATGTTTTAAGACTAAAGAAAGACCCTGCGTTTTCTACACCAAGAACAGGCGGAGCAAATTCAAAAAGAGAGTACGAAGCAGGTTCGAACCACGACCTATGCATGTGATCGATAAGAAGTTCCTTTTCTCCAGGTATGAAGAAAAAGAACTTGTGGGACTGGGATAAGGAAAGGACGAAGCGTAGACGAACCAAAAGACCTCAGTCGCAAAATTTTTCATCAAAATACAAGACACAGAAGTTCTATTTTCTTCACCAAAATTTAGAAAGATAGAACTTGTGGGACTGATGAGAAGGGAAGAAATGGTGTCAAGCCAAAACGGGTTACATAGAGCATCCGGCCGCTTTGGCCGAATGGAAGTGAAAGCGCATAGAGCATCCGACCGCTTTGGCCGGATGGAAGTGGAAGCGCATAGGGCATCCGGCCGTCTCCAGCCGGATGGGAATAGGACTTAGGCAAAGCAAAGTATTGTACGAATGACCGTCTGTGGTCAGTCAAAGATGCTAGGAGAGGGTAGAACCGTATTTATACATGAAAAATACAGGCTGGCACCATAAAAACCAGGCCCAAAATACTATAAATAGGGGTGTACCCCCATGAAATAAGAGACGCAACATTTGGCAATCAAACTTACATCCAATTCCAGTAAAAGCTCTCTTTCTCTCTCCCTACTCCCGTGAGATTCGGTAATCGAGACCAGGTAATGTAGGATAGAAGGTCGGGTCGGATCATGTTAGATAAATGCTCTACCTCATTAGGATCAGAACAAAGGATACTAGGATTGATATACTGTTTCGTTTCATCCACAAAACCAAAGAGCTTTAACTAGCCTCTACATAATCCCTTAGTGAGCCCCTATGAGCCTTTCATGAAAAACCCATTCTTCAAAAAAAAAAAAACTCCACAACGTGCCACCCCACATATACTTACTCGCCCTTGCAATAGAGGATCTCGAAGGAGCCGGAGCCATGGTCTCTCCCCCACCATCTTTCACAAGAACAAAAAACGAAAATGTTCAAAGAAATCAGTGAGTCAATGCAACTTCAGAGTCAAATGCCAAAAAGAACATAAAAAATGTTCAAGAAGATCGATGCGCCAATGCAACTCCAAAGCTGAAAGCCAAAATACAAAGCAGAGAATGCGTGAGAAAGTCGATAAACCTATGCAATTCCGAAAGCAAAACACAAGGAAGAAGATCACACACCGAAAAGGAAGGAGAAGAATGAGAAAATCATACACCAAAGAAGAAGGAGAAAATAAGCAAAAGGACCAATGATGTCTCACCGAAACCAACAAGGATTCTCAAAGATCGTCTGTCTAATCATTCCACCCATGGCAAAGGTGAAATATATCCTCTATTGCACAAAAGCTCCACAATTCTCAAATAAATCCTTTAGTCCCATGTGACATACATCATACCCCTCAGCCCCGTTATAACCCAATAAAAGACCTCTGACTCGTTAGTTGATGAGCGTTAGCTGAAAGTACCGGACATGAAACATGAATCATAAGCTTTGTACTTGTTATCAACATGTCCCATCATACCAAAGGGACCATGAGCGAATGAGTGTGACCTTACCCACAAGGTCTTCTGAGTGTGAGTGACTCTTTAATTCAAGAACCAAATCCTAAACAACCTACCCCACTACAGGTGAGAATCTGTAAGGATCGGAAAGTCCAAAACCTCAAAAAGAATTCTAAGGAAAATACTGCTCCGAGCACTAAGAGCATCATTACACCATTAGCACACACAGCTATACTCACAAGAGATTGACCCATATCCCTCCATGAGAGGAAAGTGATTCACGCATTCAAGCTCAACAATCACTCAAGATCGAACCGAAGATGTCTTATATTCGTAAACCGCATACTAATAGAGATAGGACCGTACATTCTCTCCAAAAACTGCATATGCATTTTGCATCGTGTCTAGCATTTAATATTTGCATGGGCCAGAATCATTTCATCTTCAACATCCGACTGGTAAGAATTCTGCCTAGTCTCGCTGAAAGTCAACTTCATTTGCAGTTGTTGAAGCATAACTTTTGATCAAAAGAAATCAGAAACTGCGGCCATCCGGAGCCTGAAATACCCCTAAATTAATTTAAATTAATTTAGGGGATTTCTTTTATTAAACCTTTAATAATACTATTAAGTATTAAATTATTATATGGAATTCTGAATATTAAATTATTATATGGAATTATGAAATATTAAATTATTATATGGGGTTGTGAGATTATTTAGGGGTTTCTCCTATTTAACCCTAAATTATACATTATTATATAGTATTATGAATTTAATAATAAGATTTATAAGTCAATAAATCTTGGGAAAATTATTAAACCGCCAAATATTATAAAGATTTTAGGAAGTGTTGGAACATTGTTTGAAACATAAAAGTCAATATAAAATTCTAGAAACCTTAAAGCTTATTAAGCCTTGCTAGAGTTAACTTTTTGAGAATGGTCAAACCAGGCCATGAAACCTACACCAATAAATAGGTTATGAAAAACCATGAAGATCGATAAAAAGAACGTCAAAAACGGATCATCCTAGCCAAAGTTATGCTAGTTTGAAGTTTAGAGCCAAAATTTTATAACTGCCACGTGTCAGTCTCTCGTGGCCCCAACACTTAGTCGATTCTATCCTTGTTTTCTCCAACAATCATCCGATTTTGACCTAACTTGTGACGGCTATATCTCACTCGTTACTTCGAATTTTCCAGTGCCGTCTTCTCTATTCTTTTCTCCTTAATTCCCTCTTTACAACCATAACTCATACATCTCCTAACTCATCCTACATCGACGGGAATATTGATCCAAAGTTGCACCTTGAGAATTCGAACCCAGATTCCAGTTTTCATTCGATTTCAGGTAAAGTTCGTCTTGCCATAACTTCCTCGTCTTTCAACCAAAATTCGATTTCTTTAGCTCGTTGTAAAGATCTCTAATCCCTCTAACTTTTGTGTTTATGCCCAAGTCCAATTCGTAACCATTTGGGAGATAGAGGCCTAAAGTTTCGGTCTTGCCAGCACATAAAATAATACCGAAACAGAGGTAAACTCGTGTTTTGTGACTTCGATTTCTTTCTGTGTGATGCGAGTTAGGATTAGTGCTTGCTATCATTGTGTAGATCTATATTTCTTCTTTCTAATGAGCCCAAGAACATGGCCTAACTCGATCTAGAACGTAAATTATAGATCCTCAAAGTTGGCACCTCGAAACAGTCAAGTTCGAAAACGTTTCCAGAAAACCGAAATCTGTTTGCTCCGTTATTGCAATTTCCGGTAAGTTTTCTTCAAATTCCTTCAACCTTGCTAATCTATATTACATTATCGGTCAAAGCCATGTTCCAATTGCATCAATTACGCATTAGATTGAGAGAATTTGTTAGAATCGAATTCGGAAACCCGAAAATACCCTAACTTCAAACTGATTCGAAAACCATTGAATCCTGCATTATAATTGGGGAAATAGTATCAATAGAACCGCAATCAAATTTCGGATTCAATGGAACAAGAATCACTCGATTTGGTTCTGTAGATTGTGAGAAATTGGTGAATTAGTACTCGAATCGAATTGGGGATTTGCTGAAGAACTGGGCGTTCAGTGTCCGTCCGATCGGGCTTAAAAGATTTGGACGGCCGAGATTAGATCGTGGGTATAAAGATTGTTTAAGTTTTATAATATTTCAGAATTTAACCCTAACTTGTTGAATTTAGTTAATGGTCTTCCGAAGGTATTTGACTTGAAATTTTAACCATAGATTCCTTATTTAATCTAGTTTATTTTGATGTAAAATTATTATGATTTTGGAGTTTTTTAAACATAAGTTATGATTTTTACAAGTACGGGTTTTCGGAATTATTTGGTTAAATTAAAAGATATTTTATGAAACAAAATTTTATAATATGTCTAAATGTTATAGTTACTGATATTAAATTTTGGAATTTTGGGCAATGGTAAAAGGTTTTAAAAAATGGTTTGTTCATGAGTTTTTCATAGAATAACTGATAATATATGGTTTTTAATGTAATCAAAAATTAAAGTGTAGTTGATTAATGAACTTTAAGGTTGGGGGAAAATATAATAAGACTAATTAACATTTAATACAGTAAGTTTATAAATATTTTGGGTATTAACTTTAAGTGGGGTAAAAATTGTTACATATATTATTGAGAGAAATAAAATAGAAACTTATATTAATCAAGGAATTTAACTAAACTACATTTTTTTATTATAATATGGAAGCTAATATGTTTAACTAAAACTAAGGGAAATACTTTATTTTATAAACCATAAATCAGTTGTGGATATGTCTAAAAGATATTAAATATAATTAAATACAATAGAATTTCTTGAAGAATGTTCTGGATAAATCTTAATATATGTAGATATATATATATAAATACAATAAAAATAGAAAAAGGAAATAACATTCCTTGTGAGAAATATAATAGGAAGGATATATATATACAATTAATAAATAAAAGGAATAAAATACCTTATAGAAAATGTAATATGAAGGAATTAATGAGTTAAACTAAACCTCTACATTATACTAATAATAGAGTACTATATGAGGTGGTATTATTTTATGGTTATGAACTGAGTTTTTAGTTACCTTTGAATTTCTAGGATTTATATTAACAGTATTAAAATACATGTATATATTTAGTCAGTGACCACAATGTAAATCTATAATTGGGTTAAGAAATTAATAAGTTGAAGTTTAGGAATATTTGTAATTAGTTTACAAAGTGTTACAAATAGATTTATTATTTAATTGATAATAAAATGAATGAAATACTTTTACATTTAAATGTTCTTATTATATAAACAATAATAAAGTAAATGAGTTACTTTTACATCTAAATGTGAAGAGGATAAATAAGTCTAGATTTAATCATTTCTTAATATTTATAGTATTGAGTAATAACTTAATATCTTGTGATAAAATCATTAAAGGATTATGATATAAAACTAAATTAAACTATGATTGGGGAATTAATCTAAATAATAATCCTTACGTTCTTAGAATTTGATAAGCCATATAAAATACATTTAATACCAATGTTCAGGATGTGAGTTTATAATTAAGTAATGTATTTAGTAGTTAGAATTTATAAGAAGGTTTATAAATAGAAATTAGATACTTAAAATCTTTAAACCTTTAATTAGATGAAATTGGGTTACGTAAGAGATATTGATTTTCCTTTTTAACACTGGAAATATTAATGTGTCATTTGAATATAAGGTATGGGATTTTCAGAACAGATTATCTTATTACATAATTAACATTTCACTTATGAATCAGAATTTAGTTCTTAGATAGATTTTACCTTATGTCGAGATATAATGTTTATCCTAAAATACAATAAAGGAAATTAATTTATTAAGTTATCCCTTTGAAACTTTAGGTTTGTAAACAATTTAAAACGTATTTAAGACTTAAGTTTGTTGTAGTTAGTATAAGAGGATTATAAATAGTCTATGGAGGGAATGTGTGTTAAAATAAAACATTTAGGAAATTAAATGTAAGTAAGGATACATAAAAGGGTTATACTAAACACCTTATTATATAGGTAATAATGAAGCAAATAATGTACCTGTGAATACTAAATGTAAGGGTTCGATAAGTCTAAGTCAACTATAATATAGTTGTTTCAAGATGAAAAGTAATTTAACATCTTATGTCAAGATTATTAGCTGGATGTAATAAAAAGTCTTTCTGGACTAAAGATAAGATAATTGAGTTTAGTAGCTCAAATAAGTTGTACTAAAATGCATCTACAACACTATGATTTCAGTATACGGGATGTAGATCTGAATTAAGTTAAGGGGGAAGACTTAGTTATAATGGATTATCTAGTAGATATTGATAAAGATACATAGTCAATAAATTGTGAAATAATAGTATAGTATTCTAAGATAAACCCATCATTGGTCATAACACGATGTATGTCCTAAAGTAAGAATAAAAGTATTGAGCTTAAGAATTGTTATTGAAATTATAAGATTGATTGAATAACGTATAATGCACTTATGTTATAAAGGTCTTTAATGTGAGAATTATGGTTAGGTATGGGTAAGTGGATAAGGGGGAACAATTAACAAGTGTTAATAAAATACAATCCTTGGTCTTACAACCTTGAGTTATACAACATTCTAAGACAAGTCAAAGGTTATACATAACATTTAAGTGAGGGCTTAAAAGATAATTGGGACTTTGAATAGGAGTAAGGAGTTTATTTAAGCGTAACATAGGCTACAAGTGATTGATGGTAGATTACCTTTAATATTCTTCAGAGTACTGTTGATTGTTTGCGCAAGTTGATTAGAACTGCTACAGCGTTACCCAGGTACGATTTCTCGTACTCAGCTTGACGTGTTTTGGACTTTATGGAATGTTTTGTACGATTTCTCGTACTCAGCTTGTTGTGTTTTGGACTCTATGGAATGTTTGTACGATTTCTCGTACTCAGCTTGACGTGTTTTGGACTTTATGGAATGTTTTGTACGATTTCTCGTACTACGATATTTTTGCTGGTTGACTTGTGGAATGTTTTGGAAACGCTAACTGACTTTAAGAGGAACTTCTAAAAATAAGAAATGGTTGTGTGACTGACTCAGCTTGTGTGACTAACTGAGCCTTGGATGTGGAACTCACTTGGGTATTGGTTTCTTCTACTTGGTTGGCCGTTAGACATTGGCTGCTTAGGGTTTACGCTTCTGCACTCTGTAGGACTGAGTGTTTTGGTATTGCTCTGGGTAGTGGGTGATCTAGCGGGATTTTTGGAAAAGGTCAATCTTGGAAATCTTTCTTTCGACGTGCGCGCGTCTTCAATGGTAACAGCAGGGGGCTGTATATCCCTCGCCATAGGGGCATTGATATTGAACAGCAGGGGGCTGTATATCCCTCGTCCATCAGGACATTTTTAATTTAACAGCAGGGGGCTGTATATCCCTCGCCCATAGGGGCATTGATATTTAACAGCAGGGGGCTGTATATCCCTCGTCCACCAGGACATTTAAATCTGACAGCAGGGGGCTGTATATCCCTCGTCCATATGGACATTGATATCTGGCGGTGGGGGCCATCTCTCCCAATTGAATTATTCCACTCTTGAGTTATTGGTTCTTGGATCTATCTTATTATTCCTAGTCCTTTGTGACTATCTGAGTCTTTATACTCCAAACGGGAATTGGTTCTAACATCAACAATGGATGCTTACTAACTATGTGGTGTGACTACTTAAGTGGATGACTTGTTTTGGAAGTTCTTTATCTTTGTCTTATTTTCCTTTCTCTTTAAACTTGATTGTTTTGAAGTGCTTTATCTCTGTTTTACTTTTAAGAGTTTGTTTTCATGTTACTATTTATTTGAAGAGTTATGTTTTATAAGTTTATTTTTGGAGAATTGTACCAGTTCCATTCCAGGGAACTGACCCGCCCCTTTTGAGGTGGGCTGCTTGGTTTCATCTTGCAGGTACGAATTGATTTACAGGTGGCCACGAAGAGAATGAGCGTTTGGGATGGGACTCGGTTTTGTGGAGAGCGAATGTGTTTTATTGTTATGTTTTGTTAAGTTTTCTCGAAGTTCAGACCGTAACTTAGTTAATTGTAAAGGTTGTAATTGGTGAGGTTGGTACCGGGTGTTTGGAGCCCGATGGTCTGTAGCACCTTTAGTTTATTTTCCGCTGTTGTTTTATTATTATAGGGGTGTTACAGAGCCATACAAAGATCTTCCTAGAGTTATCCCACGTCATACTCGAGTCTCAACGACACCACTCCCATGGCCAAGCTGGAGCCATGCGGGAGCCATCCTCACACTTTGAGATTATCCTTAGAGCCATGCAGGAGCCATCATCTGACATTGAAACCATCCTTAGAGCTACACAGGGAGCATCCTAACAGTCCGAGAACAATACGGGAGTCACCTCAAATCCACGTCACGGGTTATTTCATCACCAAGGTCTTGCCTACACAGTTTCGAACTACGTATGGTCTGATCTCAATATGGAATTGAGTACGTAGGCAACCCGCTCAGGGTACGACCACCTCAAAGGAAAAATTCCCCTTTGTTCCTCACTATCATCAAATAGCGCCATCTCGTAGCTCTTCCCGAAGCCATCCTAAGCTATCCTGGAGCCATCCTGAGAGGACCTTGAAGTCATAGCCGGAAAGAAGCCACCCATCCATGATAAAAAAGTCATCAATCACATCAAAATCCACCCACCATTCGACTCAAAACCCAAACCAAAGCTAAATCCACCAACCACCCTGAAAATCTTTAACCGGATCAAAACCCACCAGCCATCCGGAAAATCTCTAGCTGAGTCAAAACCCACCAACCATCCCAGAGCCGTTGCTCACAAGGGGATCACAAATCAAACCGGAGCCATCTGACCGCACTGGAGCCATCTGATCATACCGGAGCCCTCGAATCATATCGAAGCCACCCAATCATATCGAAACCGTCGAGTTCCCAAAGTCGCTCATTCACAATAAGCCATCCATGCAAAAACCAATCAAAAAATCATGAAAACCAAAAACTTGAGAGCCATACCGGAGCCATCTCGAACTCTGGAGCCAAGAGTCCTACCAAATCCCGAAACCTTAGAGCACATCGGGCCGAGACTACCAAAAACAAAACCAAAACAAAAGTCCCACACTGACAAAGTCAAAGGCGACATCGACAGAAAGCATTCGACTATCACATCCTTCAGGAAAGCAACCAAAAAACATCTAATCCCGGACCAATCCACAATCAAAGTCATCCTCAAATGAACCATTCAAAACAACGAGTTTCGTACAACTTGATCAAAGTATTATAGGCTTGTCATAAGTCCTATAGCTAGATGTCAAGAGGTCTAGTTGAGGCTCGTCATAAGTCCTCGTACTTTCATATGCATTCTAGGCTCGTCATAAGTCCTAGAGCTAGACACCAAGATCTAGTTGAGGCCCGTCATTAGTCCTCATGCATAACCCATATACCGATTGTATTCTAGGCCCGTCATTAGTCCTAGAGCTAGACACCGAGATCTAGTTGAGGCCCGTCATTAGTCCTCATACATTTCGAAGATGCATTCTTGGCCCATCATAAGTCCTAGAGCTAGACACCGAGATCTAGTTGAGGCCCGTCATTAGACCTCATGCATAACCCATATACCGATTGTATTCTAGGCCCGTCATTCGTCCTAGAGCTAGACA
Organism: Limonium bicolor; assembly: GCA_023374045.1. Lineage (NCBI taxonomy): Eukaryota > Viridiplantae > Streptophyta > Magnoliopsida > Caryophyllales > Plumbaginaceae > Limonium > Limonium bicolor. The sequence goes on along the minus strand of CM041777.1, from coordinate 112,087,169 downwards.
CCGAGTTCTAGTTGAGGCCCGTCATTAGTCCTTATACATTTCGAAGATGCATTCTAGGCCCGTCATAAGTCCTAGAGCTAGACACCGAGTTCTAGTTGAGGCCCGTCATTAGTCCTCATGCATAACACATATACCGATTGTATTCTAGGCCCGTCATTAGTCCTAGAGCTAGACACCAAGATCTAGTTGAGGCCCGTCATTAGTCCTCATACAACTCGAAGATGTATTATAGGCCAGTCATTAGTCCTAGAGCTAGACACCGAGATCTAGTTGAGGCCCGTCATTAGTCCTCATGCATAGGTTGTTTGATCGTACGTATTCTAGGCCCGTCATTAGTCCTAGAGCTAGATACCGAGATCTAGTTGAGGCCCGTCATTAGTCCTCATACCATCAATCACCGCAATCTGGGTCCGTCATAAGTCCACATGCACTCGGACCCATAAGAACAAATCATACATTGCAGTGAGAATTTTTGGCGCCCCGTCAACCTTGATCCAATTCTGCAAGGGCTTGCAAAAATGAATCAAGGGGAGCCATCTGTAGACACCAAAAATTCTCACCCCATAAAGCAAATGCTGAAATAAGAAGGGTCGTCGCCTTTCTTTTCAAAACATATCAACGTGCATGCCAAAATGACGCCACTATTTTACAAAATGATTTTTGAACCAATTGTTTTTAACATTTTGGAAAACCCGATCTTTTAAAAATGAATTTCGCAACAACAATCCTATTTCAAACCTATCCCTTCTTGCTTATTTACCTTTTCTTACTATTTCACTTTATTTTAGTCTTTTTTGATCTACGTATTTGTTTGTTCAATCATTCCTCTGCTATTTTATTTTATTCATTGATTATTTATTCATATCTTTTATTGTTATTTTACATGTGTCTCATTTATTATATTTGCTTTTATTTTATCATCATTATTGTTATTTCTATAATTTTATGTACTTTTTACTAATAATTTCCGTTTGTCAGTATATTTTCGCTACTCGTACATATTTGATTTGTTTTCCATTTTTATTACATTCACCGACATTCTATACTCGTTACACTTGTGCTATGTTATTATTTCACTATATATATGATATATATATATATATATATATATATATATATATATATAAAATATAAATATCATGTGATATACTATATCTTTTTTAATTTATATTCCATAATTTCACGCCTATCAGATTGACTCTCTCATTTTATTGTATATTTTCTTTTAAGACGGTAACATTTTAGATGAGTTATCCGGTCAGAATTAAGGCTTTTGTATTATTTCCTTCGTCTATGTATTGAGTTCTGAGTTAGCTTAGTCGGTTAGCATGTCCACTGGAAAATCAACAGGTAGGGGTTCGAATCTGGCGAACAAGTGGACGCGTTCTTTTTCATCCCCGCCCGCAGAAAACCTCTTGTCTTTATTTCATATACTAATATATCGAATTCTGTTATAGCTCAATCGGTAGAGTGTACAAGGGGGGAGTGTTGAAGTGGCAAGTTCAAATCTCACAAGGAGCCATTTTGAATCCTCTATTTTTCGCCAGCCTTAGACAAGCAGGGCCTCGCCCAACCCGGATCAAACGCAGCCCAAGCTCCAATTGGGTCCGATTTTTTGTTCCTGAATAAAGTCCATTTTTGTTTAAGTTAGCCCAAATGATGAAAAGAGAAGGCCAGTTAGCCTTTGTCCAAAAAACCCTAGCCTCTTCTTTATAAAAAGATCCTGAAAAAACCCTACTGTTCACATTTTGTCTGGGAACGACTAGCATCCATTACCGTCCTTTTGTCAATTATTCTGACTTATGTTCATCAACTCCAACCCTTGAGTTACTGGCATGCAACTCTGAAACCAAGAATCTTCTTCTCCCCTGAACGAATACAAAAAACCTCCTGTCTTCTCCATTTTCTACCTTCGGTTCAAACCTTTCTCTGAAAATACACTGTCGAATCCCATTTATGATGCCTCGATCACCATATTTTTTGTTGTCGTGGGTTTTGCTTCACCAACAGAGTAAGTCGTATTCCCAAGTTTCCCATTGAAAGTCGTTTTGCTTTTACTTCATCCTTTCGTTTGAGCAAAATCTCGCCGGAGAAAAGCTTCATCTGTGATGGCAAGAGACGCATGAGGCTCCGTCGGAAATTTGCTTCCAAAGAAAGAGCTAGCTCTCCCCTACCCTCTCTGTTTTATTTAATTTTACGTCAGTACTAAGTTACTTGAGTTCGTATCCCGTTTTCTGTTTAATCTCGTTGTGATATAGTGAATTCCACATTACCGGCGATAAAGCGCACCCATCGGTAATTGACGATTATCTCGCGAATCCTAGAACTAGAACTCCGAACCCCATTTCGTATGTTTTAGTTTCAGGAAAGTGCATCAAATGATGCTCATACCCTTGAAATAACATTTCCATTCCCTACACTGCTATCGTTCTCATCTGTTGCGTCATTTCTGTACAAACATATGGGTAAACGCTCAGCCTGGTATGGACACCAGAGTCCACGAACACGGTGAAGGATCCAAGTGTGAGCCCATGTTTTGAATTCCCTTTCTCTTTGCACTCTTGCATTTTTTTACTAGTCTGTCATTGGCTACAAAGGAGGCATGAACAGACCTGTACTATTAGCTTATTCTCTTTCTATTCTCATGTATGCTACAGTTCTGAATTAATTCAAGGTTCCTACCTCAAAAGTTTGTTTACAGTCCTCGATCTCAGGTTTATATCCTTGACCGCTATCACTTCTTGTAGATGGATTATCATTTTCTGGTCAATTTCATATTAAATACACTTTCTGTTTGAGATACCTACGGTAGTAATGCTTGAATCAGAAGTAAGTTGTTGCTATAATTCAATCATGAAGTTCCTTGCAGAAGTTCTGGTTATCTTCTTTTGGGTCTTCATTTCTGATCCAAGTTGGCTACTAGGTCCCCTCTGATTGCTTATGAAACTTGACGCCGTATGCTCTGCATATGTGTTGGACGTTTCCCTGTACAGATTGTGGGGATTTAACTTTGGTTCTGTATTCCGCTTCTTCATTCCCTTGTGTTTATCCAATTATGCTTATTGATCTAACCCTGTTGGATTTTTTGTGTTGGTGCTCTGAGTAATTTGCAGGAGATTATTCGTGTTCTCCTTTTGGTACTAGATCCTAATCCTTTTCACTCTTTAAATAGGCGTGAACACTACGGAAATCTTCGACTCTCCGACTTGGTATTTTGGTCTCAACTCATTAAATCAAACGCATGTGTACCGCCTGTTTTTTTACTTTCGTATTTTCTATTGACCTGTCCAAGTGGTATATATATATCTAACTTTGTCAATCTTCGATTATTTTTGGCGAGTTGGTATAACTCGTTGATTTACATATGTGCCTGCTGCTGATATCGTCTCTGTCTGCATTCATTTTTTGAGATACGTTCACGTATTCTTGGGTTTCCGTTTGATGCAATCGCCTGTGAGCGAGATCACCTCTGTTTGCTGTTGTCCATGCCAAGGGTGAATGCCAAAAGTTGTTTTTGGTCAATCCGCGATTTCCAACTTGTTCAGTTTTCTCTGGTCTTGAAACGGGTTTGGAGTTTTCATTTGATATCCGTGTTTAATCTACTATTGAACTATTCAGGTGTCACTTCTTTAAGTGTATATCTACAAGCCAACTCAGTGCTTCTTGATGAGTTTGTGGCTCTTTTCGATGACTGATTTTGTTTGGAGGGTTGTGATTTATATTCTGGCTGCAATCTAGCGCATTGCAAATTTCATTAATACTTCAGCGTTTGCTATCCGTTTGCCTAGGTTCACTCTTTGATTTGTTGTGTGTTGCCCGATGTATGGTGACAATTGGGACTGGATTTGGTTTGGCTTATTAGTTGGGCTCCTGGACTTTACGAGCTTTGTGGATGCCCTTTTGAGGGGGGTTTAAAATCCCCATTGGTTAGTTTTTTCTTACCGTAACCAAATGTTATCTTTCATCTGACATTTTGAGTTTGGTTCGAAAATTAAGCTATTTCGGATGTTGAACTTGCCCCTTGTCTATTACTACTGATTTAGAGACCTTGTTGTTCCAACACGGCTTCGTCTAATGTGCACTGATTTACGTGTTTAAACCTCACATCAATAGCTCGACTCTTTTAAATCAATGCGTATGCTGCAATTCGTTTATATTAGTTGCTTTTGATATATTTTTGTACTGCACTAATACATGTTTTACATTCAGTTTTTATTGTAATATTCAATGCTCCTTTTGTCTGTTCATTATTTAAACCCTAGATAGCCTTCTAGGTCACCCTTTTTTTATGATCAAAGTCATGGAAGGTACCCCACAGCTAGCTTATTTCTGATTTGCTTTGTGGGGAACAATACCTTCCAAAACTTTGAAGATCTCTTTTAAGCCTTTGAAGGTACCCCATGGCTAGCTTATTTCTGATTTGCTTTGTGGGGAACAATATCTTCCAAATTTTTATAGCCTATCCAAACCATCCCTAATTTCATTAAAAAACTTTACCAAAAAAAAACATGGAATAAATTCAAATCCAAATTCAACTTGAATTTTCATTTCACCTTCTACCCAAATAAAGCCCAACATCCAAAAAAGCCCAAGGCCAAGATTGAGCCCAAAAATCAAGTCAAGCCCAACATTTGAATTCCAAGGCTCATTCAGCCCAAATCAAAAATCACAAATTGAAGAGCCCACTCGGCCTAATCAAAAATCCATTTCAGCCTGAATCAATAAGGCCCAAAAATCAAAAGCACAATTCCCACACCTTGGCCCAAAAATCAATGGTAACCCATTTCAAGGCCCAATCCCATTCCAAGGCCCAAGCCCATTTCGGCCCATCAGGCCCATCCGGTCCAACTTTGACCTTGACCTAACTTTGATCCGGTCCAACTTTGACCAACCAAACTTTAACCTTGGCCTAACTTTGACCAACAACATGAACTTTGACCTCGACCCAACTTTGATTCGATCCCACTTTGACTCGGTGTAACTTTGGCCCGACCCGTTTTCCAACTCCAACCCAAATTCAATTCAAAACCAAATTCATTCAACTCAATTCAATTCAAACCCAATTCATTCAACTCAATTCAATTCAAACCCGATTCCATTCAATTCAAATTCAGATTTGATGCATCCAATTCAAACTCATTGTAAATCCCGTTCAAACTCTAAAAATTCCAAAAAATCTCTTTTCTCAAGTTTCAAACAATCATTTTATTCGAATTTCATCAAGTTTTCAAAAGAAACCAATTTGTGAAATTTTAAAGGAAAAACTCTTCTCATATCCCAGAAAACTCTTCTCAAATGCAGAAAGTCCTTCTCACATATACAGAAAGTTTTCTCCTAAAACATTTCTCAAAATCAATGTTTCTTCATCGAGAATTCCGAACAACTTCAAAAGTTTTCCAACTCAGTTTTCCAACTCAAAACTAAACCGTTTTCAGGGAACATGGGAAGTCTAACACCTTCAAAGAACGTTTTCTTCCTAGTTAGGCATCACTTGTCTCCCTTCCAAAATAAAAATCTGAGGCGGGGCACTGGGGTCGTCACATCCCTTGTCACAGTCTGGACATCTTTAGGCAGGGCATTAGGGTGACAAACATCCCCTAATTGCAGCCTAGATTTTTACGAGGCGGGGTGCTAGGGATGTGACTGCCTTCCTAGTTGCAGTCGGGATTTTAGAATCGTCTAACTCCCTTCCGCTTGATTTCAAATGATTTCAGTTTTTAACGTTTTAAAATCCGGGAGTTAGAGACGTTATTAGGGTTCGACCGAGAATATCTCATTCATGGTGTTTCTCTCTGAATCCTATTTTTCGACATAAATTCATTGCCCCATCTTTCGAGCCTCGTCACTTACCATTAATTAAGTGTCGTGTTCGAGGGGGTACATAGGGTAATCCCTCGGGGTTATCCGCCCTTTTACAACAAAATGATTTTCCTCAACCGCTTTCGAACCTCAAATTTAAAAAACCCGGGGATCTCTATTCAAACTCCAATTGCCTCACATACTCAAAATCATCTCTCGAATTCCAACTTCTTTCAAACTCCTAAAGTCTCATAGGCCCGAGCGCCCCACAGACTCGAACATCTCAATCTCTCCACCATTTTATGATTCAAAACGTCTCACAGACCCGAGCGTCTCACAGACCTTGACATCTCATTCCTCCCACTACATGAACATCTTAAATGTCTCATAGACCCGAGCGTCTCACAGACTAACACCTCAAAACCCTTCAAAACCCCAAAATCTCCAAAAACCTGAAAGAGTGAACTACGTAAGGTCTGATCTCAACAGAGAGTTGAGTACGTAGGCAGCCCATCTAGGGTGTGACCCCATTCTAAACAAAAAAACCTCTTTCCCTCTAAGGTGGCTCTCATATCTTTCAAAACGCTCAAACCTTCTTCGGCTCCCACAAACTTCAAACTATCAGACTTCAAAGTCTTGTCTATTCGCTCAACCTCAACTTTCCCAGATCTTCATTCTATACTCATCCGAATTCTCCAATTGGCGCTAGCTTGGCAGAAAAGCTTGCCTCATCCACTCTCTCTCTCGTTCTCTCTTCTCATCCTTATCCTATCCTTTGGCTTTAATCGAATCTCTCTAAAAAGGTTTTGAAAGAAGGCAATCCCGACAATTGGAGACCGAGGTTTCCTCGGGCACCAATCTGAAGTTGTGGTCGTTGCCACTTCCAAGGGGTGTAACCTAGTGCGAACCCACATAGAATCTCTGAAATGACCAGATAAGTCCTATCCATAGGCAACAATCTCAGAGTCAACCAACGGTTCTTAGAACCCTCTTCATTTCCTTCCTAGTATTCTTAGGTTAAACTAGGTGGCGACTCTAGTTAATTCCGCCCTTAGGGCATAAGTCCGCGTGGAGCCCATTGAAAGCGGGTGAAATACCCCAAACTTAAATATAGTGATTAAAATGATCCTAATATGTATTTAAGGGCCCAATAGTGCCTAAGAAATATTGGTAAGGAGAATAAATCCAAAAAGAAATAAAGAAACGCTTAAAAAGCAAAAAACGCTAAATAAGCGTTAAAACAACCATAGGAGGTATGAGACCTCGGTTAGCGTATTATATGGATTCTAGAGGCTTAATAAGGCCTAAATAATATATGGGAACAAATCCCGAAGAAAACGGATCCTTAAAATGGATTAAAAGCACAAACGAACCTTAAAGTGTGTTTTTTGAGGAAACCGGGAAAACGCGACTTTAAGCGGGTCAAATAGACTCGTAATAATTTTGGTCAACCAAATAGTCACTAATAAACATTAATGAAGGTTGAGAACCAATAAAATTTATTAAACGAGAAAATTCCGGAAAACAGGTTCCGGTTAGTGGAAACTGTAAAAACGAGAAGTTGTGGGGTGTAAACTGTAATAAAGCAAAACTTATGTGTCCACTTTTGCAAATAAAAAGAAAGAATCTGTGAGTGTGTGTGTGGGTAACCGATTTGCCCTCTCCCTCTCACTTTATTAATTCTCCTCTCATTTGCTAAAAGACAAACAAAATAAGTAAAAAGGGAAAAGTGAGTCCTATCTCTCCTACTCCCCCTCTCTCTCACGTTTTCCCTCCTCTCTCTCATTTTTCTTCTTCCTCCCCACAGCCATCAATGGCGATTTTGTAGAGCCCTCTCCAACTCTCTCTTCTCTCCTCATGTTGAAGGCTTTAAACTTCTCCAAATCTTATACAAATTACACCATTGAAATCCCCTTGCCAAGGAGAACACCTTCCTCCTTTCAAAAATCGAAAACCACTACTTTCATCTCCATGGATATTCTCCATTTGAAGGTTTGAGTCCACCATTGGAAGCTCCTCCTTCTCCTTGATGTTTTGAGGTAAAAATAATCTTGAAACTCCATCTTTTTCCAGCCCCTACTTGCAAAATGAAAATTCCAAATGAGCCCTTGTTGGTGTCTTGTTGTTCCAGCCGAGTTTGGTCTCTTCATTGGTGCTGGAATCTTGCTCTCTTGCTAGCCAAGTACTCCACTTAGTGGTTGAAGGTAATACTCTTTTAAACCTTAAACATGTATAAGCCCTAGGCTAGTTTAAGGAGGAAATTCTAAGTTAAAATTGGTGTGTTGGTATGGGCTGTAGCATTGGAGTGTGAACTCCATTTGGAACCGAGAACAAGAAGGAAAGAAAGGAAAAGGAAGAAGAAAGGAAGGGAAGGGAAAGAAAGAAAGAGAAACTAGAATCACAAGGTAAATGCTCTTACCTTGAGTTGGTTTATGTATTGTAGTGTAACAGGTTTTGTGTAGTAAAAATGAGTAATGTATATGGTAATGAGTAATTGGTATGTTGTAGTATAATGAGGAATAGAATGTAACAGTTTTGAGGCCTTTGAAAGATGTTTAAAAGCTTGGGTAGAACATTGGGAAGTAAATGTGTATGTGCAGGAAATTTATTGTGTTGTGATGGAGCTGAAATGTGAGCATTGATGCCTTGACTAAACAGGTTGTATAAGTAGGCATTTGTGAGCCGAAACAATGTGTGGGCAATGTTAAAAATATAGGGGAGACTATGTCCAAATTTGGCTAGAAACTAAAGGACTTAAGTGTTTAAGATGAGGAGGTAACCTAGGTGGTAACTAGGTGTATTTGGAGAGTGTAAAGGGAGTAGTTTAGTACTTTGAAACAGATTTGGAAAGGAGCTTGTAAGTGGGATGGAGCTAGGATGTGAATTAATGTATTTATGATGCTAAGAGTGGCATTAGTTGAGGGAGTATTGGAGGATAAGAATTGAGGGAGAAATCTGTAGCATAATGGAGAAAACAAAATCTGTAGCACTAGTGTGAGGAAACTGATGAAAGTGTTGGGATGAAATGAGGAAAATTGTATAAGTGTATCTAGGATTGAGTAATGAGTTTGGTGAATGAAATAAGGTGATTTAGAGTATTAAATGGGTGGTAAACATGTTGGGAATGTGTTGGTAGAGATTGGGGAAGAAATGGGTAAGAAAGGAATTGAAAAACAAAGTCTGTAGCAGTGTTCTGCTACTGACCGACCCAGAGCCTGGGTCGGACCGTGGGTCGGTCGGGGCTTAAGCAACGAGAATAAAAGACACTGGAATGGACCGACCCAGGAGCAGTGAGTCGGACGTGGGTCGGTCGGACTAAAATCTCCTGTTGTCGAAGTTTTTGACTTCGACCGACCTAGAGGTTGGGTCGGTCGGTGGGTCGGTCGGAGCTTGGACAACGGGACTGAAACTTTCTGTAATGGACCGACCCAGAGGTGAATGGGTTGGTCGGAATAGTTCTGGGTCGGTCGGAAGAAATTTCAGAGAACGTAAACCTACTAGACTGGACCGACCCAGGGGTTGGGTCGGTCGGTGGGTCGCTCGACCCATATCTTACATGAAAAAAAATGTATAACTATAATAAGTATGTATATATATATATATGTATACCCACATATACATATATACATATGTATATGAGAACACCCTTGATAAGTAAGGAAGTAACTTAAAGTAATGGGAAATAAGTAAACAATTTGTAAGTGTAAGAATTGTAAAGACTTAGTAAGCATGAGCTAGGAAATGTAAGAGTAATCGAGTCGAGTTAATGATAGTTAGATTAATCACTCGATTGTATGTATATCATAGGATTTGATTTGTGAACACCGGAGGAACGTCGGATACAAGTACAACGGTGAACGGTATGATTTCTTCATGCCCTGTATCCTAATCTGGTTACCCCGATTTGTGTGCTTATTTGATCACCTAATAAGATAAATGCATGAATCGGACTATATTGCACTTACTTGTGCTTGTTTACATTGTTCTTGATATTTGTCTTGAACAATAGTTTGTATAATTCATGAAATATATGAATGATGATGAAGTGTATTGTATCTCGTAGTGTATTTGTATATTGTATTGTATTTTGTATGGATGTGTATATGAACAATGTATTGTGTATGTGGCTTGGATGTATGACTTCTACTAATTCCTGACTACCTAACTCCTAACATAAGTAATGGATAAATTGGAATGAGTAGAAGTCCGATATAGTTTCGGCCACGCGTGAGGATGAGGAGACACAAGAGGTTGGATCCGATTCCTGGTTCTTAAACTAGTCCACGGCCCAAATCCCTTAAATGGGTAGCATCCTGGATTGGTGAACCAAGTAAATCCCGGTGGTGGGACAGAGTAGTCCCCGGGCTGGAGGTCCCGACGACTTGACTTGAGTAAGTAAGTAAGTAAGTATGAGTATGTATGCGTAAGTATTGTGTAACGAGTAAAAGAGTAACCTCCACCCGATTAACCCGGGTGGACAAATGAAGCTAACAAAGTATTGGGCATTGTATATGTATTGTGTATGGATTGAGTATGTAATGAGTACGTATTGTGCATGTATTGTGAATGTGTATTTCGGAAGAAGGTAAGTAAGTATTGTTGGACTTGTATAATCTCTTTGTATGAGTTGGAGTGTATACGTGTATTTCCTTGTGTAAAGTATTTTAGTATCGTGTATAAGAGCATGTATGCATGTACATTTGAATGAAATCAATTGCATGTATTCGACCAAGTGGTCGGCGTACCCTCACTAGTATGCGGGGTATGCTGTTATCATATGCAGCGAAAGCTGACCCCCTAGTGGGAACGTTTTTAGTGTGCAGGTACCCGAAGCAGACCTAGTCGCAATAAGAGACCGGTGACAAGGTAGATTGTAGAGAATAGTATTGAACTTGTACTCTTGAAGTAGTAGTGTACCAAGGGGGTACACCTTATGCTTGTAAGTATGTAGATGCGAGGAATGGGTAGATGTAGACTCAAGTGAATTGAACTTATGGAGTATTGTAATGAATGGGAAGTTCTAGTACTTGTTTTGGTAATTGGAGAATGTAATGTAAGTGTGTAGTGCTCAGATATTCCGGTCCATCAGACCGATGCTGTATGTAGTAGTAGCTTTGTTAGTCACGTGGGTGACTAATGGCATTGTAACACTCATCGTATGTAAGTATGTATCCGCTGCGTGAATCTGGAAGCACGAGGAGATTGGACGGAAATGACAGTATTAACGGTAGGGGTGTTACAGCGGGTGTAGTACACACTTGCACTCTTCCTTAAGCTTTCTGGGAAAGACGGACGATAGAGTAGGTTTGAGGGCTGCCAAGAAACGGGTTTTCACCCTCCACAGAATGGCATTTTCTAGGATCTTGACTTTTCAGTCAGACCATATTTAGATAGACCCCCCTCATACCGAAAAATCACCCTCCACAATGTGGAGCCCCATCAAACCTTACCCTCTCCCGCAAAGAAACTTCGGTTGGAAGAGTGTACTATTGCTGCTGGGCATGTGATTTTTTCAAGTGGTGGGCACTGGTGATGCAAGATCGATACTCTCCTTATCCTAGGGACAAGCTTGCTACACCAAATCATACTCAACTATGATAGCCTCTACTTCTAGTGTTGCATCTGCTCGTTCTGAAGCTCCACAACAAGAGAGCATGGCAGCTGATGCGATTCTTATCAGTAGCATTAGGGAGAACTGTTTGAAATTTTCATTGATGGGGCTCCACATTTGTAATGAATTGTTTGAAAAGTTTCATTGATTGTAGTTGTAAACAAGGTCATGGCTTTAGTATGGTGTTTGTGTTTTGTTTACATGGTAAGAAGGTCCTTATAAAGGCAAAAAAAGAGTTGTTGGGCTCAAACTAGCCGTTACAGCAAAACAGAGGTATTTTGTGAACATAGAAACTCAAATAGTGGTAGATTGTGAACATAAAAACCCATATAGTGGCATATTGTGAACTATAAAACAAAAAAGTGTATTTCGTGAACTTTTAAAAAAATTCAAAAAAATAGTCGTTGCACAGTCGACTCAGCGCAATTCAATTTTTTTTAAAAAAAACAAACTTGCCTCATGCGTCATCTATAGGCATTCCTAGTTCAGGCATTTCGTAGAGCCTACTAAGAGTCCAAGAAGAAGACGATCACAGTCATCTTAGCGACATCCCGGCAGTCAAGAGCTCGAGTCTTCAGCATGCCGACACCAGACGGTTCAGCAGAGTTCAAATTCAATAGAAAGTTTAGGGTTCCCATGCATTCTACTGCATAACCTGCCATAACACTCATCTTTAAAATGCATCACTCATAGTTTTCAAAGAATGATTGTTTTCAAACCACTACTAAGAAGCATCAATTTTGTCGAATCATCTTCTTCCCCGTGTTCACAAGTGGATGACCTTTTTAAGTCTAAATGGTAAAAAAAAAATATGTTTCACACAAGTTTCTTTTGAGAAAATGGTTTATGAAATAATCATTTCCCGACAATGGAATGCAAAGACTTGTATTTTGTTTCCAAAAATTTGAACATGCCTTGCCAAATACCACAACTTACCCCAAAACATCCAAAACAAGCCACGAAGCGGTTCAAGTGCACACTCGTTAAAATTGTTGTCATAAACCCCAAATCTATACTGGGGGCAATCTGAGTTTAGGTTCGTCATCTTCATCTTTCATTTAAACGTATGAATAAGTCTCTAAGTGAAAATATCGCGAGAGTGTCTTGAGCGGAAAAATCATGAGCGAACGAGCGTGTCATTTTTACGTGACTCTGGTGAGACCACATTCAAAGGTAAGGTAAATGGCATAACTCTGACCGAAGGAGATACTTTGTAAATTATACTTAGAACTGCGAAGAGTAATAAGAAACGGATACACAACTACTAAGAATGACGAAGCACCTATGTACAACACCACATAGCCAAAAAGCTTATGAACCCTGACAATAAACCCTAGACACCCCCGCTGAGCCTTTCATATATCCCTTGTTGATATTATAAGCTCCACAAAGTAAGTCATCCAATGATGAACAACCGACCCGGTGGTCAAAGGAAACAAGAAGCCCAGCTCTCAGACAATGGTATCACAAGCGCCAATAAATGTTAAATTTTTGGGTGATAGTCCTAGTGAATATTTAAAAACTAAGCTTGATGATAACCTCAAGAATTTTGTTGCTCAAAGCTGTCCGATTGTATTGTTTTCAAATCAAATCTATTTTCATTAAAACTCGGTGGTTTAGCTAATTGTGGAAGCTAACCGGTTTAGCTCGGCGATCTTGGGAATGATACGAATGCTCAAAATGAATGATAAGACAAGGTACTCCTCTAATCATGAATTTTCTAAAACTAATCAGGCCGCGTTTATCCGGTTATTAAGCCCTCGGAATGCTTTTATCACCTATCTATCTAAGATCCGGGATCTGGGATAGTTGGCCCAACGCCGCTACAGGGATAAAGAGAAAAGTCTGAGTGACAGGATAATCATGCAATCTACCATAAAATCGTTTGTTATGAAATTCCTAAAGGAAGAAAAGTTTTTGCATGCGAAAAAGGTTAATTATTGTTTGTGATCATGAGTACGTGGTGTTAAAAGGTATTGCGGAACAAGGCATTACTTCACACCCCTTGTCATCCAAAAGAAAAGGGGGGAAAGGAATGAAACTAGTGGAAGGTCCCAAGCTATGCCGCGTTTAATTTTTACAATTAAACTTCTCCATGCCTTTAATAAAACCATTCCTTTTCACTGTTTATGAAAACTGACAGCTAAGAGCAACTTGATTCTTTTGATTATCATTTTGCTTGATTTCCTGATGCACTTGTTTGATCCCCAAAAGTTCAATACTATGGCTTTAGAGGAAAAGTAAATCTAAGAGACGGTGCAAGTGACAGTTTCGGTCACTTTTATAGCTCCACATACCCCAAATATTCCTCCATGGTCCCGTTGTCATTCATCATACCCCATGGCCATGTTATAAGCTTGATAAGTGTGAAATATATATACTTTTAGGGCTTTAGTTCTTCCTATTCTCACAACAATTCATGTCATATTTCTCACTTATCATATGTTTTTGCTTATATTTATGTTTTGATATGAACTGATGCATTATATGTGTCAACTGCAGAGAAAAGTCAAGGAATTTCATTCTTTATCTCATGAGTATTACAACTCAACAAACGGGAAACAAAACGGAGTCCAAACGAATAATTTAAGCCCTGTTCAAGTTGTGTCCAGATTCACTCACGGATGAATTGTTTGCACGTGCATATGCACATGTTGCTGCCCTCTATTCACCTATAATGCACTCACGTAATTGATGATAAATCATCATAATTGCTATTGTTATTTCCAGCGTCATAAAATTATACACGTGAGAGAGATTGATTTAATAGATAAAAGAAGATGGTTGTTGCTACTTGGAGAGAGAAGTGGTTGTTATATAAAGGGTTAGGGCTTGACCGAAAAGAGGGAAACACGCCGCAGCACACACCTCGGTTGGAGGCCCGTGCCTCTCTTCCTCTTTTCCATACATACAAGTCCACCATTGTTACCACACCACACTTCTGAGAGAGGATTAATGTAAAGACACGCGACGACGGAAGGCGGAGCGGGGAATCTTCTAACAAAGTTTCTTTTTCCCTTTTTATCTAATATGTCAATGTGTTCTTCCTTTGTTGTTTTTGTTATTTTTATAATTATGTTTGAGTAGTTAGACTAGCTCCACGGATTGGGGTAGCAAACCGGATCTTTATATTTATTTTGGAATCTTTTTACTAATTCAATAATGCAATAGTTTAATTCCAGTTCTTCATATGCTTTAATTCTCTGATCAATTATTAAAGTAATATTTGTAGTTTTCTAATCAACATGCGAGAGCTGAGATAGATAACAAGACATAGGGATTAAACCTGATTAACGACTAGAAGCGTGATCCCGTCTATAGGTTAATCGGTCTCAAATAGAAACTGTTCTTTATGCGATTAGTTGTGTCCGGATTAGAGCATTAATCTGCTGCTAGTTATAGCAACTGGTTAGGGTTTGTTAGACTTAGCCGTTGACGAATTAATTATAGTTTCTGAGTTTATTGCAGAATTAGGGAAGAGTTTACTAATATATTAGAAAGTGAAGATTTGTAGAACAATCCGGGGTGATTCCTTTTATTTAGAGTTTACTATTTACTTATTTGTTTAGTTTATTTTACTGTTTTATTATTTTATGTTAGTTTATTGAGTCTTTCTTTTTATTAAATTAAGTAAAACTTGAAAAAGTGACATTTTCCTGTTTTCTTAGTTTAGTTTCTCAGTTAGTTAATGAATTGTCAATTAATTGAACGAGGTCCCTGAGATCGACAACCCTCACTTAATTCATTATTCCGCAAAACAATAGGTACACTGCCTAGGTAGAGATAGTCACATATTTCTACTAACAAAGCTTCAAAGACTTCCGACTTAGTAGTTGTGTATCCAATCATATGAAACTAGCAGGTCGAATGTGTAAGTCCATCAAATATCAAATTCAATGGTTTAGAAGTTGTGACCGTAAGCAAGAAACGAGTGCAAACACCAAACACATCGAGTGTAGGTTAGGAAGGACCACATCAAAACATAAGCCTTGACCCTGTGAGGACAAGACTCGTTCGCACATTTAATAAAAGAAAATACTGGGGGCACTCGATCATTCCGGTCGATTGCCATGAACTCTAGCTCATATTGTCTTAAGGAAAAATATTGGGGCAATTGTTGGTTCCAACAATTGCTATGACAACACCAATTGGAACCCAAAGCTTAACCTTCATAAGCTTGAAGCGCCACCACACAGGCCCACATAAGCCCTTACCTATACATCATACCACACAGGCACACATAAGCCCTAACCTCCTCACAAACACTCGTAGGCCCGTCATAAGCCCTCCATAAACCTTGGCCCCCACTCCAAAAGCGACAACAAAACCATACACTCCCACTAGTGGCATGTTCACCTTCTAAGAAACAAATTACAGATCAAAGTTTTTTAGTCAGGAAATGATAACTTCACTTTCCTTTTTCAGTAAATAGAATTTTTCTCAAACATTGCCACGTTTGGCACATTTTCAACAATTTCTTGCTTTGTACAATTTTCGGTCCTTACAAGCACTTCTCTTTCATTTTACATTCACTGCACACGCCTCATCATTGCCATGTTTGACACATCTTCCACTAATTTCTTGCTTTGGACAAGTTTTGATCCTTACTTGTACTTCGATCATCGCCATGTTTGGCGCGTTCATCATCAGTTTTCATCACAATCTTTTGTACGAGACCATTATCATTGGATCACCTCATATGTGAGAATCCAGCCTTCTTTTGTTCGAGACCTAGCATTTTCTTCATTTCTAGTACAAGACCCAGCATTTTCATCATTTAGTACGAGACCCAGCATTTTCTTCATTCAGTGCGAGACACAACATCTTCATCTTCAGTGTGAGACTCGGAATCAGTGCGAGACCAGTACGAGACCAAGCATTATCTTCATTGCGAGACAAGTACGAGATAGTGCATGATCCAAATTGGTGGGGCAATGGCAATAAGTCCCCATCTTCATGTCAACTTTTCAGGGAGAAACAACTAGTGGACAGTGGAAATAAGTCCCCTTGGTAATCTAGGAGTTATACTAGCACCCCAGTTGGTGGGCAGAGGCAATAAGTCCCCATAGTATACCGGCCAAGAGCATTGGAACGGGTTTTGATCCCCAGAAGCATCCGAGCGTCATCATCAACATCATCGGCATTTCAGCATCAACATCAACATCATCTGCATATCATCTTACTTTCATCTTTAGGTAGTCAGTGTCTTAGAATAGTCCGACATTATTTTTATTCTTGCCTTTAGGTAGTCGACGCCTTAGAATAGTCCGACATCATCTCATCTTCACATTTAGGTGCTCAGCGGCTTAGAATAGCTTGACAACGTTCCTCCTTTTATCGTTTAGGTAGAGGACGACTTAGATTAGTCTGACATCATCTTATCTTTGCATATAGGTATTCAACGTCTTAGAATAGCTCAACAAACATTTTTTTCATCATCTAGGTAGTCAGCGCCTTAGAAAAGCTCGACAACATTTCCTTTTCGCCATCTAGGTAGTCAGCACCTTAGAATAGCTCGACACAGTTTACTCGGATTCTGATAGCATGGAGGATCTTGTAGGATCCAAAATTTTGGGGTATCACTCAAGCATTAATTAGACTCTTCATATCCATGTCAGAGTCTAGTTGACGGGGGACAATCTATTATACCCAAAATTTTGACCCCCCTGGTGTAGGGTTTCTAAGGCTTTAGTGTTGCAAGGGAAACTTTGGTCAAATGATGAGGAATCTCGATTCGATCAGCGCGTTCCGGAGTGTTAGTGGCAGCTTAGTCATCTTCAGGGGCATTTTTGTAATTTAAAGGCTCCTAAGATCTCCTATAGGCTTTCTCTCTCCTCTAAAAATGACTCAAATCAATTCATAACGCCTTGAAATTTTAATACATGATAGAGGATGACATTTTAAGCATAATGGCTTTAGAATTTTAATTTTTTGAATTTCTAATAATTTTCTTGCAATCTTTGATTGAATATGACGAGAAATTTAATTTAAAAATATTCCAATATCCAAATATTCCAATTCCACCTCATAAAAATTAGATTATCTTCCTTTACACGTTGTTAAAATTTCATAGTCAAATTCCTTTCGGAAAGCCATTGAGCTAAGACATCGGTAAATCTCGGTTTTTACCGGATTTGTTCTATCTTTAGTGAGGCCTACTTAAGGAGCCTTATCCTTTGATCAATACAGATTCCAAGCAATCAGAATACCTAGCTGTCTCTAAGCTCTCACATTTTTACACATCCGACCACCGAAGTTCTACCAAAACACCTCTAAAATCACCACATAAACACACTTTTCAACTCCCAACACCTCAACAATCATCAAACATCAAGCAACTCATCTCCAAAACATGAATAACATCAAGAACAACAAGGAGTCAAAAGCCTGAATCGAAGTCTTTTCGGTTTCACCATCAACGAGGCTCCCGAAGTATCCCGACATGAAGAATCCCTTCAATTGTGAGGTCAAATAAGGTTGGAAAGCATGTTCCCTAACTCCTTTCGATTTTAATTACCTTCCCTAAAAACTTGAGTTTGAACTGACCTCTTACTTCTTCTGAATTACCGTTTATTTTAGCTTTTGCCTTGTTACTTGTCTGCCAATTTTCGTCATTAATTTGAAGCCGAATTGAAAATATTTGATTACTAACGTGTTAAGTATTTTTCAGGCTTCACATCCATAAAATTTGAGAAAAAAAAACCACCGGGAACCGCCTCAGCACCGCCGTCCGAGGGCAGTCCGCACCCACAGACGCCATGTCCACCGTCCCGGACGCCCTATCCGTAAGCACGGACGCTCTCTGACAGTGGCGGGATTTCAAAATTTTCAAAAAATTAGGGTTTTATAAAACATGTCGGGGCCCACGGACGCCCTGTCCGTGGCCCCAGACTTTTCAAAATTGTGTTTTCTGTTTAATTCGACCTTTATTTTCACTTATGTTAACTAGGGTTCGTGGGTTTGGACATTAGGTCCATCGCCACGGACAAAAACAAAATTTGACCTAATTCTACCTCCGAAACCCTAGTTTAGGTAATTTCAATTTTCACTTTAGTTTTCTGTCAAAAAACGTTAAAAACTAAAAGGAATTAGAAGTTCGCGCACTTAGTTTAAAACGACTCGTAATAAGACGTAAATAAACTAAGTAGAGGAAAAATGACTTCGAAGGGTAGTGAAAGTAATTTAAACCCTGATTAAGTCGAATACCAAGCCCCCAAACCCGAACTCTACCTTTCCTAATTTACCCTAGGTTAAAATTAGGTGGCAACTCATAATAGGTTCCAGTGAGCTAACTTAGGTTTTAATAATTAATGTTATATGACATAGTTATTACTGTTAGGTTATAAGTGGACCTAGAACCCGATCAGATCCTAATCAACCTAATCAACATAGGATAAGGTTCAAAAATTGTGGCTCACAATGCCTTATAAGTAGCTTACTCCAATATGGTAGATCCCATAAAATACTTCTTTTGCTCCACCCACAAGTCTTTCCGATTGTTGCATTTATTGACTCATGACCAACTTCAATAACTTTTTTACGACCCAAATGATTGAGCTCGACCAATATTTCTTCACCAGTCTTGACACGAGGAGCTCTCTTAAACACTTTCCTGTCTTCCTTGAAAAACTTATTGTCATTGCGAAACTTGTGTCCCGCTTTGAGAAAACATCGATGACAATCGAACCACGATTGTTTCTTGCTGAAACGGAGCGTAAAAGCATCACTTGCATCCATACAGTAAGGACATGCATGTATGCCTGCTGTGCTCCATCCGGATAACATGGCATAAGCAGGGAAATCACTAATTGTCCATAACAATGCAGCCCGCATTTTGAAGTTTTGTTTCTTTGAAACATCATATGTGTCAACCCCATCATCCCATAATCTTTATAGCTCAGCAATCAAAGGTGGAGGATAAACATTAATTTTTCCTTTAGGATTTTTTGGTCCGAAAACTAGACATGTAAGAAAAAAGAACTCATCCTTCATGCACATCCCAGGAGGAAGATTATACGGTGTAAGAATGATTGGCCACAGTGAGTAAGGGCGACCTGAAGTGCCAAAAGGTTGGAAACCATCAGTACTCAAACCTAGACACACATTGCGAGAATCTTGAGAAAAATCAAGATACAATTCATCAAAATATTTCCATGCCTTGGAGTCATATGGGTGACACATCTTCCCATTTTCTATATCGTGTTCAGCATGCCATCTCATTTCTTTAGCGGTGGCCATAGAAGCATAGTCTTTGATGTCTCGGTGTAATAGGAAAGTAGTGCATTTTTGCACATGGCACCTTAGTTTTCCTTCTTTTAGACCCCTCTTTAACAGGCTTGTATCTCGGCTCACTACAAAACTTGCATGTATCGAGAGTTTTATCGTCTTGCGAGTAAATCATGCAATGGTTGATACAACTATGTATGACTTCAACTGGTAGACCAAGACCACTTACAAGTTTTTTAGCACTATAGAAGTCCTTTGGAATGGGGTTGTCCTCGCCTGGCCATAGATCATGATAGATTTTGCATACTCGATCGATTACTGCCTGAGGAGTTTGATGGTCTATCTTAATAGACATTAGCTCAGTTGAAAGCGACAAAAGGGTGAGCTTTCCATTCAAGAGCTTTGTCATTGCAGCTTCCATTAACTCAAAATAATTTATAGCATCAGGGTTAGGAGACTCCTCGACATCATCATTGTTGTCGGCCATAAAGTCCACATTATCATCCATATTCCCTATATTTGGTTGGATGGCATCAAATACTAATATCTCCATGTTGTTCACTTCATCCGAGTTGGGTTCGTCAACATGTTGTGTGGAGCAAACAGGTTCATAATCTTGTGTATCCTCACCATGAAAGTTCCATACAAAGTACCTATACATAAACCCTTGTTTCGCCAAATTCACTTTGACTATATCGGCATCATAGAAGCGGGTGTTCATACACTTACTCACAGGGCATGGACACTTAATTTTATTACCATCCCTCACGCATTTAGGATGCGCCAATGTAGAATCAACAAACTCGGAAAACTTCTCCAACCATTTTTGTGTTGGTCTACCATGTTGCCACCTTACCATCTCATACATCCATCATCTATCCAAGTAAACAAAAAAAATCAAAGTGAGGTGTGGTAACTTAGTTTAATCAAAATGGTGTTGCAAGTACATTACATAGAAAAAAATACATCATCAATTACACAAATGAGGAATTTCATTCTCAAATTTCTGCTGAGTTTTTTTATTTGTTACTAAAGTATACCAATAATTGTGATTTAATTGTCATATTTTATAACTGGAAGCTTTTGGTGAGATGAACGATCAAGGGGAAATGTAAGTGGATGAGGGTGTGCGTAAGTTATGACACTGCCATTATTGACCGAGCAAACACAGGAACTACAACAACATGCTCCATCTTCGATTGAAATTTTTGCTTACTCTAAAAGAACAGATCTGACTAAAACTTGTCTGAAAACATACTGCAATTGCAACATCGTAAAGTTTGTATAGAAAGAATTCATCTCCCCTCCCCTCGTGTGGATTTATTAATACTATTACACGGTGTTAACATTATACTATATGGATTCTTTGTCTCCCTTTCCTTTACAATAGAACTGAAAAATACAAAGTTGATAGAAAAAAAACAGATGGATGTGTTGTTTCAAAATAAAAAATAGAAAGATGAAAAGTAAATGAAAAAAAAACAACTTAAAAAGTGGGCGGATTAAAAAATTTGACATAAATGATTCAATCTACTTAATTATCACCAACCAAGAGAATTGTCCAGTCTTTCATTTTGTTTGGGTACATAAATATAATTTTACCATCTTATCTCACAGAAATACTTCAGTTATAAGAGAAGCAAAGAATTTATTTATAACAAAAGAAAAAAGAAACTCATCTTCGGTTATCACCACCAATGCTAATCTCTATAAAATGATGATCTCGTGTTTCAATCACGGTACTATAAGTGAAAGCATAATATTATTTCATGGATATTTAAGACATTTTTATAGAGGATGACTAGTTTGTTATGCGACAACACCAAATAGACCTTTATTCCCTTGAGAATGTATGATGTGTTATGGTATGTTGATATGCTATACTATTAAACAGGAATTTCAGAAGCTGGCATTGGCGGAGGCTATTGGATTATACTAGAAGCAAATAAACAACAGGTTTAAAAATCAGAGGAAGAGGCACTAGAAACCATCAGAATTAGAAACTAACAATAAGCAATTCAACAACTACGTGTGATTATGTTGATGGGGGCTAGGGAAGGGAAATAGCTGAAAGGTAAAGTGTCTTCGAGAAGTGGTCGAGTTTGCATTTTGCAAATCTTAAAATAAAATAGCAATATTGGTAACAAGACCCATGATAGTGTGAAATCTTATGTCCTTTGCAAGGAAGATAATTCTAGATGCTCTGCTCTATTTGGTACGCAAGTATTAAAATTCATTGAACTGGTAGACACATACCTCTATTCTTTCTTTCTAACAATTTAAGTGTATCAAGCTTGCAATAGTGGATGAAAAAAATCTAGAGTAAATTACTCGGAACCCCCCTGAGATTTTGGCATAATAAAGTTAACCCCCTTGTGTTTATCATAACTATTGGTAACCACCTTGAGGTTAAGGTATCTTTGACTACGAGCCCCCGAACTATAACTTTGTTATCAAGAAGTTAAGTATGTGTTGACCTGCCAGCTTAATCACATTAATAATGTCAAGCTAGACACTGAAACTACTTATTCATCATCGTCTAACTCTCCCTCATCCCACTTCAGATGCATTTTTGAGGTAGGGTTGATGTTTTTAGGAAAATAACAATGTTGATTAAGCAGTGTTTTTTGTCCAGCTTGTCATTATTAATGTGATTAAGTTGACGGGTCAGCACGTAGTTAACGTTTTGATAACAGAGTTAAAGTTCGGGGACTCATAGTCAGAGATACCTTAACCTCAAGGTGGTTACCAATAACTATGATAAACACAAGGGGGTTAACTGTATTATCCCAAATCCTCATAGGGGTTCTGAGTAATTTACTCAAAAATCTATGTCACACGAAAACCAAGATGTATTGTTACAGTATTAAGCCTTAGTTCTGAGATGAGCAAAATATGAATCTAATAAAGCAAGTAATATTTCAAAATGACAAAATTTGAGTATTGTATAAAGGTAGAGCCTTTCTATATTTTACCCCTTCGATAATTCTGAAGCTCAACTTCCTGTTTGTTAAGGCATAAAACTTCTATCTTTAGAGCTAAAAGTAACAGTAAAATAAGTTATGGATTGTATGCCACATTACTATTAAATATATATATATACGCATGCAGCTTTACAAGTAGGCAGCAGTATGGTTCGGCTAGCAACTTTTTCCTTTTACAGGCCAAGGTAACAACAAAGTTAGATCTGAACTGTACACCTCTTGGTTCTAGGGTATGATGACATACTCCAAGGGATGAATGATCATAAATGCATATATGAGGACTTATATTGATGTCATATCCTATCTTTCCATGTTTCACTATTTGTCAGTGATATGTGTAGGTTATTCTACTCTAGGGGTCACTGACCGTCTGACCCATTACATCGTATGGCCAATAATTTTAGAGGATTTGAGAAAGTATAGTGGATTAGAGGAAGTATAGATTCAAATAGACTGATGAAAAGCAAAATCAAAGAAGCATCTAGTTCTCTTATTAGTAAACTGGTTAATGTTACAGATTCTAGGTTAGAAAATTTCCATTTCTAATTGCTGCAGATTCAGCCTCCTTATGTCTATTCAATGTCCTTGTTTCTTTGATTGCAAATGGGGTTATTAATCTGTGTGAAGTGAATCCCTTGGTGCTCCGGTTCATGCACTACCGTAACTAGTGGTAATCACTAATGAGTTACATTTGTTAAAGAACCTCGTTAGATAATCCAGATTAGTGATTTTTCTTCTTGTGTAATAACTAATGAGTTCCATTTGTTAAAGAACCAATTTGGCTTCAAGCGATGATCGTAAGTACACAAATGAATAGAGGGTGAAAATTGTCAGTGGACTCTACTCGTATTTTTTTAGCTTTTACAGCCAGCGGACCAGGTTATAGTCTAACTGACAATGAAATCAAGAATCATTAACAGGTGGTCGAAGATTGCATCAGAATTAGAAACTAACAGCAAAATCAATTCAACAGCCAAACACACACCTAGACGACAACGAAATTAGGAATCAGGCAACAACAGAAATGCCACAATGGAGTTCATACCTTAAGAACTAGAATTTGGGATTTAGAGATTGAATTACCTGTGCTTGGTGAGGCGAAGGCAGATACCATTGCAGACTGTATATTGTGAGTGGTTGGAACTGGTGTAATTAAAAGAAAAGAAAAGAAATTAAAACTCAAAATAACTGTCGGGCTGCAAACAAATCCCGGTCGTAGTAGTATAGTAAAGTGTAAGCTACCGGATATTGAACCGTGGGACTAAGGGGAATTATTAAGTACCTAAGCTTGTCACAGAAGGGGGGATTAATTGACTTGTTTTTACAAATAAAAAGGAAAGATAAAATAACTAAGT
This sequence comes from Limonium bicolor, assembly GCA_023374045.1. Taxonomy (NCBI): domain Eukaryota; kingdom Viridiplantae; phylum Streptophyta; class Magnoliopsida; order Caryophyllales; family Plumbaginaceae; genus Limonium; species Limonium bicolor. The sequence continues at coordinate 112,063,194 of CM041777.1, read as the reverse complement.
AAATAGGTAAATTAAATGGGACTCTGGGTTCAGGTTAATATAATCTGTTCTTTCATGCTATGTCTACTGGTTTAATTATAATTGTTTGGCAAAATTCCTCTTATTATCTTAAGGACTAATCATAGACTCATAAGAACTCGTTTACTAGAAAATGCAAGGTCCGATGAAAACTCAAGCAAAACACATGTAAACGGACGGTTTAGATATGAGAAATTATTTTTGCATCTGAGTACTAACTTATCCGATGAAAACAAGTTTCCTCCAGATTTACGGCTTAATTAACCTATCTATTTATCACCGATCAGATTAAAATAGATATAGTAAAACAATTTAATAAATTCATGACATTTATTAAAAAGGTGAGAGATAAGCTTTAATCGTAACAAACTGTATTTAAATAAAACCAGTAAACATATTGCATAATTAATACAAACACATAATAACCATTCCCAGAGTATATATATTCTAGCCTAACATATTAAATAGATAAACAGAAACAAGGGTAGTAGAAATCATCTATAGTCACTCCTGCATTCGTTCTGCTATTTTGTACACGTCGGACTAGAGGTGGATATGGTGGAATGAAAAGAAAACAAAATGAAGAAGATGGGAGAAGAGAAATGGGATGAACGTGTGATTTGTGGTGAAGTAGATCGATGATGGATGTTGGAAGTGATGATGTTGGATCTTTTCTGAAGGCAGAAGGAACGTGGGTTTATATAGGAGAAAGGAAGAGGAAGAAGACAGAGGGAACACCGCGTGAGGAATTTAAGGCAGGCGCCTGATATGGTTAATGAAGTAGATGGATATGTTGCAGGCGCCGCAAAGGAAGAAGCAACTTGGGGAAGACAGTCGGCGAAGAAACCAGTCGCGTTAATTTCTGGATTTGGATCTAGACATTTACACACGTCCGTGTCTGTGTCCGTCCATTTATCCACGGACACATTTCTTGCTCACATCCGCCCCTTGTCTGGCTAAATTCCCACGGACACATTGATTGTGTCCGGCCTTTGTTTCACGGACAAGACACGGACAGACCTACGTCCGGCCTTTGTTTCGCAGACAAGACACGGACAACACCACCCACGTCCGGCCTTCTGTCCGGTCATAATTCCACAGACGCAATTAGTCACGTCCGGCCCTTATAATGCGGACGCAACCCGGACGCACCACGGACGAGTTTATTTGACTCGTTTCCTTTTGTGAACTTTGACCGGCTCTAGATTCTTCGTCTGGACTCCGTTTTTCGAGCCGTTTGCGTCTATGCGTTCGTCTATTTGTCTACTTTGCTCCCAGCTTGGTTTTTCTCATGTTTAACCAATAAATTTGTGAGATAACAATAAAACATAAACTAGAGGAAAACTAACCAAAGTGGAGAAATGAGCAAGAAAAGTGCTAATATAATATATGAAATACACCTATAAAACATGCTCATTTGGACACTTATCACACCCCCACACTTACCTTTTTACTTGTCCTCAAGCAAAACCATGTACCCAAGTAAGTAGGGAATGCTCAATACTAACAAATATTATTATGAAGGGTAGGATAAACATGATCTTTAAACTTTTCGAGGAGTGCGATCCATCAACTGCTGGTGGTACAGGTGTACTCAGGGTAAAAATAAAAATTAGAGTTTCGGGGTATGATCCGGAGTACTTCAATGCTTCTTAGTTAAGGTGACTTTGAGAACTTTTACCATGGCCAACTTCTCTCAAGAATGGGCATTGAGGAGAAATCAAAAGGAAAAATAGATTTATGCATTTGTTTCACTTTTGCATAAGAAATGAGAAGATAATATCTAAGCATCAAGCTTTTGTATTTAAGAACACTCAACTCTCTTTGTTGGTTACCAATGGTGTCTCGCAAGTGCCTTGCTTATTATATTTTTTTTTAACAGAGAAGCACCCCTTAGCAATCCCTAAGAGAGAAGACAGAAAGAACCCCTGAGCAATAAAAATCCAACCTTTGCAGATCATTTGGTCACACCGCATAAAAATGCTCCTCAAAAGTAATCAAATGAAAATTTTTAAATTTGTACCATTTATCCCACAATTTATAACAGTATTTATTTTTAAAGAGAACAACCCACATATAAAGGTCCACGATATTGAATTTGGACAAACGCAAGATAAGCAGAGAGATTAAGCATTTAAGCACAAAATGCCCCGAAAAAGGGCACACTCCCCCACACTTAAATTGAACAATGTCCTCATTGTTCACCAGAAAAACAAGGGAAGGTTTCAGAAGACCTTTTTGGTCATTAGATAAAATAGAGAGAACACAAAGTTCACAAATAAACATTTAAGCACAGAAATGCTCCTCTACAGTTTTTTACTTAAATAAAAGCATAATTAAAGAAACTGGTACTCCCCTGAGATTATTTTTGCTAGTTGTTAAAAGAGTTCCCCCACACTTGAGCTTCAGCCTCAAGTAGCGTAGCTTGGTTGCAGTGTAGACATGAATTTGCACCTGCAAAAAACACTAGAAGCAACCATACTATAAACGGGGTTAAAAGTTAGCAAAAACAAAATTTAAAGAGAACCTGAAAATTAAAAGAGCATAAAAGCAAATAAAAGAAAAGTTCATCCGGGTTGCCTCCCGGGAAGCTGCCCTTCTTTAACGTCTTTGGCTAGACTCCCGCTTCGTTATCCTGGATCAAAAATATAAGTAGACAACAGCTCTGCCAGGAAAACGAAGTTGGCAGTAATTAAAAGCAAACCACCTGGATCAAAACAAAACGTTACTTCGGCAAATATAATAGGAAGATGAATACTCCACAAAACCTGGTGTTTGAGGAGGTACTGCCGGTAACGTAGTTCTAACAGAAGACCCGGTGGTGATGACTTTTCTTCCTCAAATTGGAGGATGTAAACATCCTCCTCTTGTAGGTGAGGCTCATAGAAAGAACGCTGATCGATATCATCTTCAGAGAAAGTTGATTCTTCGAAGGTGATAATGGCGTTTTGTTTGGATATCTTGGCGGGAGGTGATGGCAATTCCTTCTCTTCATTTTTGAGGATGTAAGTATCCTCATTGTCTGGGTATAGTACAGAGAAGGAGGGAAAATAACGGTAATTGACTTCAGAGGGAGGAGACTCCATGAAGTTGAGGTAGAAGCTGTCCTCTGATGGCTTGCCCGTAGTGGGGTGTTCTACCTCATGAACTGTTTCGCTCTTTGGTTGCTGCTCTTGCTGAGCGATTCTCTCCAGGTAGTCTGGTTGATCCTCTAACCAGAGTTGCTCCTGGAATATGAGACAATCCTCATAATCATGAGCTCCCCCACATACCGAGCAGTATAAATCCTGCGAATAACAAGACTCTTGTTCGAGCTCCTCTTCCATTTGCCGCGGAAGTCGACTACAGATTCTCTTTTTTTGTAGGTTGTGCGCGTCCGTGGTTGTGTCCGCAGATAAAAGGGCGGACGTCTCTCTTGCGTCCGCGGTTCTGTCCGCGCAGATAGAGCCGGACGCGTTTGTTTTACTGGGGACTTCCGGCTCGCGTCCGTGGAAGAATGGGCGGACGTGAGTCCCGTCCTTCTTTGTGTCCGGCTTGCGTCCGGCCTTTTAAGGGCGGACGTAGGCTTTTTTTTTGTGTTTTCGTATATAAAACGAAACTAATGAAACAGATTAGAAACAAACATAATAATAATATAAACAAAATATAATAGATAATTAATATAAACAACAAACATAATAATATAGACAAAATATTCTAATATAACAAGTGAATTATCCGGGGCTTAGGGACTAGAATAAATCTAGTCCCCGGCAACGGCGCCATTTTGCAGACTGTATATTGTGAGTGGTTGAAACTAGTGTAATTAAAATAAAAGAAAAGAAATTAAAACTCAAAATAACTGTCGGGCTGCAAACAAATCCCGGTCGTAGTAGTATAGTAAAGTGTAAGCGACCGGATATCGAACCGTGGGATTAATTGACTTGTTTTTACAAATAAAAAGGAAAGATAAAATAACTAAGTAAATAGGTAAATTAAATGGGACTCTGGGTTCAGGTTAATATAATATGTTCTTTCATGCTATGTCTATTGGTTTAATTATAATTGTTTGGCAAAATTCCTCTTATTATCTTAAGGAATAATCATAGACTCATAAGAACTCATTTACCAGAAAATGCAAGGTCCGATGAAAACTCAAGCAAAACACATGTAAACGGACGGTTTAGATATGAGAAATTATTTTTGCATCCGAGTACTAACTTATCCGATGAAAACAAGTTTCCTCCAGATTTACGGCTTAATTAACCTATCTATTTATCACCGATCAGATTAAAATAGATTTAGTAAAGCAATTTAATAAATTCATGAGATTTATTAAAAAGGCGAGAGATAAGCTTTAATCGTAACAAACTGTATTTAAATAAAACCAGTAAACATATTGCATAATTAATACAAACACATAATAACCATACCCAGAGTATATATATTCTAGCCTAACATATTAAATAGATAAACAGAAACAAGAGTAGTAGAAATCATCTATAGTCACTCCTGCATTCGTTCTGCTATTTTGTATACGTCGGACTAGAGGTGGATATGGTGGAATGAAAAGAAAACAAAATGGAGAAGATGGGAGAAGAGAAATGGGATGAACGTGTGATTTGTGGTGAAGTAGATCGATGATGGATGATGGAAGTGATGATGTTGGATCTTTTCTGAAGGCAGAAGGAACGTGGGTTTATATAGGAGAAAAGAAGAGGAAGAAGACAGAGGGAACACCGCGTGAGGAACTTAAGGCAGGCGCTGATATGGTTAATGAAGTAGATGGATATGTTGCAGGCGCCGCAAAGGAAGAAGCAACTTGGGGAAGACAGTCGGCGAAGAAACCAGTCGCGTTAATTTCTGGATCTGGATCTGGACATTTACACGCGTCCGTGTCTGTGTCCGTCCATTTATCCACGGACACATTTCTTCTTGCTCACGTCCGCCCCTTGTCCGGCTAAATTCCCACGGACACATTGATTGTGTCCGGCCTTTGTTTCGCGGACAAGACACGGAGAGACCTACGTCCGGTCTTTGTTTCTCGGACAAGACACGGACAACATCACCCACGTCCGGCCTTCTGTCCGGTCATAATTCCACAAACGCAATTAGTCACGTCCGGCCCTTATAATGCGGACGCAACCCGGACGCACCACAGACTAGTTTATTTGACTCGTTTCCTTTTGCGAACTTTGACATGCTCTAGATTCTTCGTTTGGACTCTGTTTTTCGAGCCGTTTGCGTCTATGCGTTCGTCTCTTTGTCTACTTTGCTCCCAGCTTGGTTTTCCTCATGTTTAATTAATAAATTTGTGAGATAACAATAAAACATAAACTAGAGGAAAACTAACCAAGGTGGAGAAATGAGCAAGAAAAGTGCTAATATAATATATGAAATATACCTATAAAATATGCTCATTTGGACACTTATCAACCACCAGCAAGGCGAAGGCAGATACCACCAGCAACGGTGACGGGTGCTAGGTCACGACACTTACGAATTTGATGGGAGCGTCACCCGGGACCTCAGCGGCACGAAGGAGGGAGTGCCACCAGTGTTGAGCAGAAAATAAAAAACTGAAGGATGAAGCTATGAATCGCAGCGGGAGGGAGAACTGGTAGGCTTCGTTTTTGCATAATCGAGGAAGAAGAAAAGAAGAGGGAAAACAAGTTTGATTAAGTAAAAAAAACGCCAGTTTAGTAGTTAGCAACGTGTTATTATCTCAAAACTGACATTGTAGAAAGATTACCGACCACACCACACCTTCATCAGTAATCTAAGACCATAAAATATTGTATTTTAGTTATAAATTACCGACCGTATCTGTCGTCGGTAATTTGAGACCATTAAATGCCGCGTTTTGTTAAAGGAAATACCGACCACATGAGTCGTCAGTAATATGAGACTATGAAACATCACGTTTTTGTTAATGGAAATACCGACCACTAGCTGTTGTCAGTAAATTAATTTACATTACCGACCGCTATTTTTCATGTTTCCTGGTGCCAATGCTCCCGCCAATTTACCGACAACGCTTACCGATGAAATTGGTCGTCAGTAAAATGTTAGCCGAAACTTGATCGGTAAATGGTTGTTAATTCTTTCCCAAGAATGAAGGTTAATTTTAGTTGGTATATGGTAGGTAATTCGTAGGTAATTACCGACCACTAATGATAGTCGGTAATTTTTGTCACTATTTTATGTTTTTCTAGTAGTGATACTCTAGTGGGTCAAAAATGAAGTTGCACATAAGTGCTTAGGAAAAGGTTGAGACCCACAAACTATGACATATCAAGAGGTGTAAAAGATGGAGTACGAGTGCCTAGTTTACCTGAGGGATTTTGAACCCTAGTTAAAGGAAGTGGTTGAAACTACCCAATAGTTTGAGTCTAACCCCATACCTGACATAGCTGCTAATGTTTGTATTGTAAACTTCTATGACAAAGAATGACATATTGGATGCACCAAGACCGTGGTGAGACACCGGAGTCCATCACCAAGGGGATTCCAGTGGTGTCATTTTCTATCGGTGATGATGCCGAATTCCTCTACCAACCAGAAGAGAATGGACTTAGCTAGTAAGATAGTCTCAAAGCCCGGGGACGTATTGATCTTTGGTGGAGAGTCGATGTACCACGTGATTAATAAAGTTAGGATGAATACCGCTCCATCAGCATCCGAAAAAGACATTAATTACATTATCTTTGCATACATTTCCATCTTGTAACCCGAAAAGGAAGTTGTCTTGAATATCCTTGATGAACAAGCCAAGGGGAAAAGGGCAATGTCATCGCAGGTATAACGTGTGACAAATCAAATATCTAAGTAGGAATTTAATGGGATGCTAATATTCAGCAATAATCATAGGTACATTTCCTGTTAATGGCATTGATGCAATTTGATTCAGAGGCTTCTCATTCCTTCGTGTCTTCTTCTTTTTTACGAGGAAGCTAAAGCTATCCCCAGAGCTCTCAGACATCCTAGTCACACTTCCATATAAGGTATACAGGGGATTCCAGATCTGCATAAAGAATAAAGATTTTCCCATTGATATACGGTATAGATTGGATTCATAAGCATAAGGGTCGATTACATTGTGTAGAGCACCATCTTCTGCTTAAGAGCCCGAGTGGCAAGATAATTTCATACTGCAGAGTTCGGAAGAAGGTGAGAAAAGGCAAGCAAGCCCTTCTACGCTATGTCCAGGGTATGAGACATAGCGAGAGAAGAGACATTCCAGTTATGTCCGACTTCACTGATCTATTTCTCGACGACTTACCGTATGACTCCGACCCAGATGAGGGAGTTGGGGGATCTCCAAGACAAGGGATTCGTACTACCAAGTGTGTCTGGATGATAGCATGAGACTCTACGATCACAAACAACCACAAACAATCCACCGAGAATTAATGACTTGTTTGACCAGTTGAGAGGAGCTTTGATGGTAGTATTCATTGACGACATTCTAGTTTATTCTAAGGAGCATGAGATTCATCTCGAGATTTATGAGGGAGAACCATCTCTAGCCAAGCTCTCAAAATGTGAGTTCTGGCTTGATAGCGTGGAATTCTTGGGGCACATCATATCAGCTAGTGGGATATCTGTTGATCTTGCTAAGATGGAAGCAGTGAAGAGTTGGCCAAAGGGTATTTCCTCCAGGACTTCTCCAAGGTCGCCAAGCCTATGGTCGCACGGAAATGTTATTGCTTTCACCTACCTATAGGGAGTTACAGTCACTATCTACTCCGATCATAAGAGCTCTTCACACAGAATAAGCTCAACATGAGACAGAGGCAATGAGTCGAGTTCTTGAAGTATTAAGGAGAGCAACACGAATGTAGTAGCCGATGTCCTGAGCCGTAGAGCACACTCCTTATGTGCTATGGTAGCGGGCTTGATTGATGAGGTACCCAGTGCTAAGGAGAGCGATCACGGGATGATTAGACTGAATGACAGATTGTGACTCGATACTTGACTTGTTAGAAGGTCAAATTCGAGCATAAGAGACCCGACGGGTTAGTGCAACAGATGGACTTCGATCTCGACTAAGGGAGAACCAATCGGTAGATTGATGAAGATTACCAAGTTTATACCTATAAGGACACCTGGAAGGTTCCGGAGTTAGTCAATCTCTTCTAGAAGGAGATCCTCATGTTTCAGACAGATATCTTTGATTCCTTTCCAGGTTTGGGGGCAGGTACAAGAGGCCTTGGGTACGAAGCTGCAGCTCAATATAGCATTCCACCCACCCTCAGACAAATGGTCAAAGTGAGAGGACCATACAGACTTTAGAGGACATACTTCAGGCACGTGCCTTGGATTTTCACCAGATCATACTTCTCGTGTAACTCCACGTGTTCAACAATTCTACCATGACCAAGAACTGCCCTGTGAAAGTGTATCACCAGATCATCTAATTCCACCATTCTTTCTTTAGTTCATTTGTCAAGTTGATTCACTCTCCCTCCAACTCTGTCCATCTGAACCTTTCTTTCTCAAACTCTTGTTCTAAGTTGGAGGCCGCTAGCACATAGACTTTTCCTCAGTTGCATTGAACGAGCTAGCAAAGAGGTTCTAAGCTTATCGATGGATTTGTTGGTACTTGCTCGTCATAAATTTTCACAACTTCCTTTTCTCTGTTGCTAGAACCCTGAAAGATAGCAGAGAAGAATTTTCATTCGTGTAAGCTAAAAGAAACATAAAGAGAAGACAATTTAAATTGTTTGTCTTATTATACTCACCTCAACTTCTTGGTCTTTCAAGCTATCCTGAACTTGCGTCATGTTACTATCCATTTTCTTTTGTTACAAGATGTGAATAAAGAGGACGAAGGTTTTAATGATCGAACAGATTCATCAGAGGCTGGTGAGGGCTCAGCAGAAGAAGATGTGACTGAATGGAATCGGTAGGGCCTGAGAAAAATCTACTTGTCCTCAGATTGGGGTACACTTCCACCTTGTTTGACCAATGACGGACTGAGAAGCTTTGTAATCTTGTTTTCTGAGAGAGTAGTAGATGACTTTAATCTCAACTGGTGGATTCTGATAATGGTGGATCTTCTAAAGCAGGAGATACTGTGGCTTATATTAAGAGAAACACTTCTATTGTTAATCTCAGCTGAACGAACCACTTCTTATATGGGTGGGGATACCTGGGGATACATCTCCTTGTTGTGAGATCTTTTGGGGCTAAAAAATCCTGCGCGCCAAAGCGGACAACAGTGGGATACTGGGCTGTTATAATTGGTATCAGAGCTAGACCTAGATCGATGTACCGGTGGGGATACATCTCCTTGTTGTTATTGTGAGGTCTTTTGGGCTAGGAAACCCCAAGAATAAAACCGTCCGGCCTGCGTGCTAAAGCGGACAATATCACAACAGTGGGATACTAGATTGTTAGATACGGCTGTTACAGTTAGTATCAGAGCTAGATCCAGATTGGTGTGCCGGTGTGGCCCGCGAGGGCCCAAAAGAGGTGAAGTGTACCCTTGAGGTTTACCTCCCACATCGATTGGAAAGGATAACGAATCACTCCCCTTATATGGGTGGAGATACAAAGAAATCCCAGGAACAAAATCGTACGGCCTGCGTGCCAAAACGGACAATATCACAACAAATGGGGTTTCTCTCACCTCGTTGATCACCCAAACCTTAGAGTGCTAAGGGTCTCACTGGAACTTCTGCACAGCCGAAAATAGACGGCAAAGAAAATTAAGGCTTCACCAATTATGGCAAGGTAAAAAGGGTAACAATTATTGCAACAGAAATTTGAACAAAATTGATCGACCTCTAGTTGTCCAAATCTCGTTGATCACTGGTTTGTTTCTGATCGATTTTACTTGTTGCCCAAATCGTCTCCGGAACTTTTGCACTAATTATGGCAAGGTAAAAGGGTAATAATTTTCCACAGTCACGTGCTTGTCATCAGGAGATATGGTGCAGATAACAGACAATTTGGAGTTGCCTCCAAAGGAATCTTGCAGTAGGTGCGTCAAGCTTTCCTGGTTGTACACAACATCTTCAAGTTGTGTTCCTTTAGCTAAGATGCTCACTATATGTCTGCAGAGAATGAGACGATTTGGGATTATAATCCAATCCAAAAGTTCATAACTAGAGAGATACGGTATGGTATTACAATAGCATTGATAGATAGAAACTGCTATCAACTACCATCGAAAACCCAAAGTAGCAACGTTTCCTTATTTTTGATAAGCGAGTAGACATTACGATGCCAAGAGGAGGGTTTCATAATCAATTGATGCTCAAAAAAATGAATACAACAATAACATGATGAGGGCTTAGCAATACAATATGCGGCTTGAGCAAGAAAAGACACAACACTCTCTACCTGAGATTTGACAAAGATTTCTTCACATTCTTGCTTTGCAGTTGAAGCTCTTTTTCTTTTTCAGCACACTCCTGCTTCATTTTGTCCATACCTGCAAGATCAATGAGGCTAATGCGACTGCTGAAGCTGTTTGATTGTGTTTCCTGCTGTACAGAATATCTTCTAAAATTAGAATCCAAAAAGTGCAAGAGTAGCTGTATCAGAATGTCATGGTCTGATATAAAACAAAAATTTCGGACAGTTTGCTTCACATGTAAGAGCAATACGAGTGGTAAGGAAAATTAGTGTCTTAATCATGTTACCTTACACCAGGATTCAACTACACACGTAAAAACAACGTGAGATCGAGAGCCTGTAGCACCAACTTTGCGATTGGAAAGTCTACACATGTGAGAACCAAGCTAAGCTATATTTTTCACTCAAAACGAGATAAAAGGAATAGAAAGCGCTTCTTATTTATTATGCTAGGAAAACTAAAGATCACTCGATATCTTATTAGGATCAAGAAGTAAATTGAGGAGCCATTGTGTGAAGTTAAGTAGTGTCCACTGCATACCTTGATCAGAATTTGTGTCACATCATCGTTGCTGGTTACAAACTCCTCAGTAAAACTTTCAATATAAAAGCAATTCTTGGAGTCATCTCTCATCTAAGGGGAAGAAAAAAAAAAGAACAGGACATTTATTATATTACATGGTCACACTACCAAGAATAGGTTGTCGCAAATTATTTGACCAGCATTCACCTCAAGGTTTCTTTGAGTGGGATCAAGTAAATCTCCGAGTTGACCATTATAGATCTGTAGAAAATTGACATCATTAGACATGCTAAATAAAAGTAAAGATAAGCCCACATTTACCTAAGGAAGGAACATCTACATTGGAAATTCATTGGCTAGCCAGCGGAATTCTCCTTAACCTCATAAGGACATAGCAGGTCATCAATCCGAATGAATGTCTAGTGCTAAGTATTACCTCTCCTCCCACATAGCAGGTCATCAATCTAAAGATATTAAATCAATCAATAAGGCTCACCCTTTCTATTTGAGAAAAGAGATTCTAAAAGATGCGAGGGGCGACTCCCTGCTGAGTACTTGGAGAGTGACCTTCAACCACGGCACTGCGTGGGCCCCACATATTGTGTAGGTCTTCCCGGTCCCGGGCTATATAATAACAATCACATATAATTATGCGATGTTATTGATTGTACTTAATTAATCATACGCTTATCGAAAAAATAAGTGGAATCAATGATGGAGTACCAGTCCATAGCACAGGACTGAAGTGTTGTAACCAGCCACTGCATCCCTAACCACTGGTTCTCCTACCAGCCGGAATACATCTTCCTGTTACACTTAAGATCGATAGAAACTGAAATTAAAAAGCCGCGGCATCGTAGTTTCCGCCTTCTACTAGGAGACCAAAACACGCCACGCGGTTAATGAATTTCCACGGAGAAGTGTATGGATCTGACAGTTACCTGTTTCGACTGAGAATCTAGAGTTAAATCTAAGCAAAAGCTCCTATCAGCTAGCATCAACGAACCATGTGAAGCCCTTGATACAGTCAGATCTCCTCGTCTCTCGTGCGAGTTCTGAGATCTCACTCTAACAATTACCTGTCAATGAAGAGAATTGTGTCGTGTTTAAATAAAAATCTGAAATCTGAGTTAAAAGTTATTTTGCCTGCTTATATTTCTAGAAAAAACCTGATCCAAGAGATTGTTTGCCAAATTTACCTTAACTGCTAGATCAAGACCAACCGAGACGCTTCCAACGTGTTCATATTGAACTAGTTTGGCTTCTTTTACAGAAGAATTCAGAAGTTTTACAGGCGATTTATTGGGTGTCGAAAGTGACATTGCCTAGGATTCCATCACTTCAATGTTGTGATCGACTGGAGGAGCGTTTTCATCGTCCATGGTCGGAGATCTGGAGAGAATTGATTGTTTCAACTGCTGCTTGCTCAAAGACATCGACTTTGGGAGTAGCTTACGAAATGAAGACATCGAAATTGTGCTCAGTGGCCTGCTGCTCTCCTGGATCTCTGTTGAGTTGTTAGGTCTCATTTGGTATAGATAGAAAGAGAGAGAAAGAGCTCCGGTGTGGAGCGAAAGAGAGGGGGGGATTGAAGCGTGTGTGGAAGAAATGAGAGATGACCGTTGGAGTGATGTTGCGCAAGTATGGGGTTTTAATTTGCTTTCGACTCTTCGGACAATTTAACACAGGAGCCGTTTTAAAAAATTGCACAAGCAAATTAAATGACACAACGGTCATTATGCCTTCTTCTCGCTTTTTTCCTTTTTTTTATGCAGCTTGGAGAGGAGAGGAACGCCTACCAACGCGATGTTTTTAAGTGCCCACACACACTTGTCTGCACTGAAATTAGAGAAATATAGAATATTATGTAAAAGGAAAAAAAAGTGAAAGCTTAATATTTTAATTGATAATTGAGCTATGTGATTATGGAAATAAAGGTAATTTGATAAGATAAACATTTTTCTATGAAGTTTGGTTGTAGAGTATTTAAGTGATACTTTTTTTTTTTAGAAAAAAACATATGCTTAATATAATTTTTTAAATATGAATTCAAAATATAAAATTTTTATATCATTATCTAAATTTAATTAATTTAAAATAAAACCCGTCTTCTATCTTTTTTATAATTTTAAATATTTATATTATCTACGTATGTGATTCACTAATTCACATAATACCAAATTTAATAAATAATGTTAGTGTGTCATAGAAAACATACAAAAATTAAAAGTTGGTATTTTGTGTAAACATTTCTATAGCCGGTCTTGTTTTAAAAATTTTGATTTAAGTGAACATTTGTGAAAAAATGGCCATTTAAACTTATATTTATTAGTTATATTTTGATATATACACAATGGTTGTTGATTGAGTATACTTTTTATACAAAAAAACATTTCACTAATTATAACTTTTAAAATGAAAGTTAAAAAATGTAAAAGTCTTACACCATTGTTTATCTAAATTCAATTTATTTAGTTCATTCAAAATGAGACTAATGGTAGATACAGTTTGATAAGTTTAAATATTTATATTAGTTACATGTATACATTTACTTATAATTCACCATATATGTTTTAAAGTATATCATACATAATAATAATAATAATATTAATACACCACAAACATAATAATCATTTATCAAAAAATATCTAATTTATCACCTATGAATTAGTGAATCATAATGCTAAATTTAATAAATCATTTTAGCGTATCATTTTAAAACAAACAAAAATGAAAAGTTTAAATTAGTCTAAACATATCCATAATTAGTCTTAATTTAAAATTAATTCTCCCACCCATGATGTTTGACGAAATTACACACCCCACCTACGAGAATTTAACAATTACTTTCCCCCATGTGGTTCCCCCGTTTTACATCCAACAACTTTTCTATTTTTTGATCAACTTAGAATGATTAATGTTATCCAGAAAGATAAAACTTTACATGACAATGCTAAAGTGTTATATTTTGGTCCAATGTCAAATCTATTTTTTTTAAGCTCACATGTGACTTTGGGGCCCAATGAAACAAGTGACATTTGAACGTGTTTTCATTGGGTTCTACAGGTCACATGTGAGCTTAAAAAACTTTGGATTTGGCACTGGACCAAAATATAATACTTTAGCATCGTCCATGTAAAGTTTCATCAATTTTAAAATAGATTTAAGCATCTTCTAAGTTGAACGAATATTAAAAATATAATGACCTCAAAACCACCCTAGTTTTGAGACCGTTGCACGTCTCGCACTTACTACCTAAGACACGCAAGGCCACTCTCACGGATTCCAAAACAGATACGAAAATGCACTTTTATTAATCAGATATCAAATTACAATTTGTATTTGTACACTTACACGCGGAAGCCAAACTGAATATACAAAAAGAAGACAAACTACAAAGGCCTCAAAGCCATAATTACAAATACCAAATTGAAAAGCAAAACTGAAAGCAAAAGCCGAATCTTCGGCGGAAGCTTAAACCTGCAAAATGTTAATATAATGGGGGTGAACAAACCACAGCTCAGTTAGCAGCAGACGTCATCAGCTGGGCATGCTCAAAACATTTATATAGAACCTATTCATAGACGTATACTTAAGCTTAGCAAAACAAATCAGAAGGCAGAACCGAAAACAGACAGAGACGAAGCTTTATCAAAGTAGAAGTCAGACAAATCAGAAACAGAAGCAGAAGCTTAACAAAATAGATGTCAAAAGAGTCAGAGACAGGCAAAGCGAACAGAATCAGAAACCACGTTTACAAACATGTCGGAATACAAACAAAGTGGTTAAAAAAACAGAGGCGGGACTCTAGATACCAGCTGACACATCAGAAGGGTAACTGAAATACACGCGAAATCCGAGCTAGAATATGCGCACAATATAGTAGAAATTAATGAATTAGTCGTTATATTAGAACGCATATAATATGATTGTTTAGTCAGGAGTGATATTAATTAAGGCCTAGGGAAGCTCAATAATTGTTTCGTATTATTTTCCTTCTCCTAAATTACCGTAATTGCTAATATATCTTCCCGCACATTCTTTTTCCCAAAATTATATTTAATACTACATAATTATCTAGCATCATCGTTACCACGATTTACACTCTTCTCTTAAATGATTTCTTAATATCTATTTATTGGCCATTAAACAAATATCTCCCCTTAGAAGATATTTTTTATCCATCCTTATCTCTTCCCAACAACTAGATTATTTCTTTCCTTATTTTATTTGCAATTAATAACTACTCCTTATTTATCTAACCTGTTGAATCTTATTATTTTCAAATTGATTACAACGTTGGTTATTCAATCTACCTTTCAAATTATTTGCACCCCTAAGTGTTAAATACGTTTTCCAAAACTATTTACAATGTAGATTATTTCTTTCTCCCTTTTAAAACTATATATATTTAATATTCAATTAATATTATTATTTTTCTCTACCATTATTGTTCTATTTAATCCATGATCTCCCCATCATCTTGTTCATCCTCTTCGTGACGTTATTACGCTCCTCTCCAAAATTTATGAATCATCGTTCCTTCTTCATGCAACTGATAAGTCTCTTCCCTGGTGCCGGTTTAGATACAAGGGGTAAGGTCTATTGAAATACCCCAAACTAATAAAACATGTATTAAACATCTAATCACATTAATTAAGGCCTAAACATGCCTTAAAAGTTAATTGAGAACAACAGTGGTCAACTCAAAGCAAGATATTGCACCCTTTGACTGTTTAGGGTAAATAAATACCCAAATGAACTTCTTAGGACCTAAAACTTTGTCCTAAGCTTATTAACACATAAATAAACATACTAAAATTGTTGGAAACACTCCAACACAAAGAACAAGCATTTACATGCTTCAAGGTCAAGTAGGGCAAAAATGTGCTCTAAGAAAACCTTAAAGGTCTAATGACCTCTATTTGATATAGAATTGGATTCCTAAGTATTATAATGAAGTAATGAACATTATAAAACCATTCTCAAAGGAAACCAAACTCTAAAACATGTTCTAACACAAAATGTGCTTTAAAATTCCTTAAAGCACGTTTTTGAGAAAATTGACTTTCTGAGTGGGTTTTGAGTGGTGTTAGGCATTGGATTAGACCTTGATATACTAATGTACTATAATGTACCACATTAGAAGGTCTAAATCCAATATTTCAAAAAAAAAATCAAAAATATGGCATTCATTTGTGAATAGTAACCCAAATAGTGCATTTTTAAGTAAAATTGACTAAGTATGGTCAATGGTCAATTAATGACCATCTTAGCCCTTATGAAGTCGGCAGGCAAGGAGCATGGAAGACAGCTCATTCAACTTTGATGCAAAATATCTAGCTAATTTGGTGAATCATCATTTACTATTACATAAAATAACATTAACTTAACTTAAAAGCAAATTTAGTCTTCCTTTCTCATTTGCTTCAGTCCCAGCAGACACCACACCTTGCACACTCTCTCTTTTGCTTCTCCAAACCGTGGGTAACACTCAATATTCAGAAGAGAACAACAATTGACATAGGTAAGCATATTAAGCCATTTTATGTTCATTCTCTTCACAATTCTTTCCTCTTTCCAAGGAGCTAAGCATCAATCATTTCCATCCATGTTTCTAGCTTGTTTTGGAGGTTAAATGGAGAGCAAATCTCGGCTGTAACAAGGGAAGAAGGTGGAGAAATCTAATCTTGTTCTTAAGGTATAAAAATATGCTTTAAGCACTTATCCTTTGATTTTCTTCAATTCCGGTTTGAAAGCCTTGTTTCCTAGGCTTATAATCTTCTTCTTAACATACTTATTCAGTTGGTATATCAAGAGCTTCAAGGTATAGCCAGATCCAAGCCAAAAACACCATTATAGGCATTTTAAACAAGGTAAAAATTAGACATCTTCTAAACTGAGTTATACCAGTTTAAAGCTTGTTTTTAGTATCTCTTTTGATGCTCTCTAACTACTGTAAATACAGGCCGAAGACACCTTTGTTTGCCTTGTTATTCTAAGGTAAATTTTACCATGAAATATACATTAAAACACTTCTTATGGTTAGATCTTGCTTGGAGACTAATCATGCCTTAATTGCTGTTTGAAAACATGTAAATAATGCTGTGGAAACTTTATCTCCAAACAGCCGTGGCCAAACAAGGCCTTAACTTGGCAAAAACAAGGTATAAATCACTTAAACCTACACTTGGTATATTAATATGTGTTTATACATATGTATATATATATGCCGTGAGTGAATGGGTTAATTAAGGTCTTATTTTGACCTTAGGTGATTAAGGAATGGTTTAGTAAATTTTATAACTAATTAATTAACATAATTGTCAAATTTAAGACATTATGAGGAAAATTGGTAAATATGGAAAAGATATGTGTAAGGCCGAGAGTTTAATGCATATTTGGGCATTTATGTGTAATTTATTTTATGAGCTAATGTTTGTAATAAGGCCATGTACTTTAGGCCATTTTATTTATGTATTTATAAGGTTTTAATTAAGTTTAGGAGCTAAAAATAAAGTACCGCAAGGAATTGGGGTTATAGTGTAAATAAATTAAATTTGGGGGCTATATATTAATAAAGCCGAAAATTGGAGGTTTAAATGAGTTTATATAAAAATTATAAGATTATATAAAGTTTTGGGGTTAAATGGTAATTTCTGAAAAATAAGGGTACAACCCGTAATATATGGTTATTGATGGTCAAGGAAATATTAAGGTGGTCAACCTTGACCATATGGTAGGTTTTGACCAAATTAGATAAGTTAAATAACTTATTTAAGGTTTTATAATAAGATAAGTATTTAATTGTAACAATTTTATAACATATGTGGTAAATATGTTATTACCGAAAGTTAAGGGTGTAAAATGGTATTATAAACACCCATGGGCTATTAGGAATTTTTAGGAATTTATTGGGTTGATTTTGGAATTAAAATAAACTATATATGTATAATATATAGATATTATGTCATTATGACACTTTGAGTAAATATATGTGGTGGAATAGTAATAACCGATTACATATGGGTTAATAAGGTTAATTATAACCCTTTGGTGAAATTTGGTGATTTTTAGAATTATATAAGAGTATTTAATAAGATATATGTATATATATAGTTTTAATGATATTATAAAACTATATGTTATAAATTGGGCCAAATGGCAATTATAGAATATATTGAGGTCTGTTCGGAATTTTACAAAAATATAACCATAGGTTATACCCTTTTAAAAGTTAAAATGTTATATTATATGATATATATAACATGGTATAAATATGGGGTGATTTTATAAATAAAGGAAACTATGGGATATGGAAAGAATAAGGTATAAATGTATATGCCCATGCGGCAATAATAAATAGTTTTGTATAAAAACTATAGGTTATAAATTAAAGGAAATAAAAATATCATATTATATGATATTAGTATATGGTATAACATTACATAATGTTATGTGGTCAAAATGGAATTTAAATAAAGATAAGGGCTGTACCGAATTATTAAGAGTTGGAAAATGAATTTTGGACTATGGTCTACAATGTTATAAATGTTATAACAATTATATGGTGTTAATGGTTTTAATGGAATTAAGATAAGTAAGGATATTCACATTAAATAATGTGACAAACTATAAATAAATAAGATTTATAAACTAAGGTATTTATTGAATAAACCTTGGGAGTTGTAATTATACAACATAAAATGTTACATAATATTAGGATAATAATCTTAATATAAGTTGTATAATATAATACAACAAATGGGAATAATCATCTAATATAAGATGATAAAATGTAACATATAATATAAGAGTTTTATAACTCATGAAACTTACCTATATGGTAAATATATACATATACAAGAAAAATGTATATAAGGATGGATATATATTATGGTTGGAGACCATATAATATAATGGTGGTGGTTATTACATAAAAATAGTTACGAACTATAAGTTATGAGTTTTTAAATGCAAATATAATTTGCTAAGATAATGGTTATATAATACAATGTATTAAAAGGATGGTGGGAAAATAATACAATATAATGTAATAAGTCATGCATGCATACATGCAACTATAGGTTATATACCTAAATTTAATGGAGGATAAGATTAAAGAAATATAATGAATTAAACTTAACAGTCAAAATATTTTGACATACGAGTTTTAGTAACAAAGCCGACCGGTTTAGAGAAACCCGTAACAAATAACTGTTGAAATCCGGGGATGAACTGTCAGGGTTACTTGTTATTCGGAAGTACCGGATGTAGTTAGTCATGGAGACTGACTTGTAGTTTTATTACCGTTTAGATCATACCTCAGACGGAGGCGCTTGATGAGCTAGTGGTCTACACTGCGCATCCTAGGTCTTGGTGAACGGTATGTAAAGGGGTTTGATCCGGGTTGTCCTAAGGAATTCCTTGGGCTCGGATTTGGTTGATATCACTTGTGTGTTAAGTGTTTTGGATACGTGTATGTGATTATGTGTTACTGCATTAATTATTTATGCACGAGCGTCCTACGGAACTAACACTACGTCAACTATAGATCGGCTTATATAAACATACATATACGCTATTGTGATGACAAGACGGTTACTTGATATAATACCATAGTATTAATATTAAGTATATGGCAACCTAAGTAAAAACACTTAGGAACGAGTCACGACATTGTCGGTCTCTAGAGCATGGATCTCGAACATGAATATAACCTAGATTACTTCTAGGTATGCGTGAGACCCATTGGGCAGCTAATTAATAAATTATATTCTCCATGAGACTAAGAGCATATCTTAAACATTATGAGAGAGAGATGGTGTGAGTTGAGGTGAGGAATCCAGTGTAGTTTACGAACTACCTGGTTGCGCATTTGTGATCACTGAGGGGTTCCCGATCGGGTTCCGCTCCAGGTTTATACCCAACGAGCCCTATTTGGATCGTGGGTCAGGTGGCTACGGCCTTTTATATGGACGTCTTACGAGACAAAGGAGAATACTCAGGGGCCTCCGGACCTCTAGCGAAATGAGCACCTTTGTGTGTACGGGAGGACTACTGTCCATGGTGAGGTTATCGGGTTGTCTTAATATGACGCCCAACTGGTATTTAATTAACATGGTTTGGATGGATGGGGCCTTGAAGGCCAAATTAAATTAACAAAGGATGGTGTTCGCTACGGCGTTAATTCAGTGTTATTGTTCGATACGTTCGATATACAATTATTGTTTGTGATATTTTATGACTGTTTGAATTGGATGGATGTAACACCCCAACTCAATCCAAATGTGGTCTCGCAACTTAACAGTATATATATAAACATGTCACAGCGGAATTCTTTACAATCCAGGACCTTGCCACGGTCTGACTACAGAATATACCGAACATTAGTCCAACAACCTTAACCATTTACATATCCTTCATACAATCCTCTCACAACCTATACATCTTACTAACTCAATTGCCATACGAGTGTACATGCACAACTCGTAGGTCACACTTAATCCTTAACACTTGTATCCTTTCTTACTCTTGCGACGGCCGCCTTCTGATGTTCACCTGTGTAGTAAAAAAAAAGCCCCCGAGGGGGTCAGCACGAATGCTGGTACGATCCTCTCATGGCCCCCAAGCTAACGTGGCTACGACGACTAATTGTCGATAGCATGGAGGTTGATTAGATGCACAACATAATAGTAAATGCTGTAAACAACAATCCATATATGAACAATCAAAGTTCACACACAATGAACGACTTAAACGCGTTCCCTTAATTGGAGAGTTATTTAACTCCTTAAGTAATGTTCCCTCTTAACCTTAGTCCATCCTTATCTCACCTTAATCTTAATATTATCTTAACCTTAGAAACAACCATCCTTTAATAAGGAGTGGATGTCGCTTATCTTAATCTTAATTATACAAACCGTCCTCTAAAGAGGAATGGTTGCAACTTATCTTAATCTTAACTTAATCTTAATCTTAACAATACAAATCATCCTTTAAAAAGGATTGATTGTAACTTATCTTAATCTTAACTTATTCTCAGAATACAAACCGTTCCTGGAGGGGAATGGTT
The DNA here is from genome assembly GCA_023374045.1 of Limonium bicolor. Lineage (NCBI taxonomy): Eukaryota > Viridiplantae > Streptophyta > Magnoliopsida > Caryophyllales > Plumbaginaceae > Limonium > Limonium bicolor. Next base: position 112,042,234 of record CM041777.1, on the reverse strand, counting down.
GTAACCTAAGTCCAAACCTGGGATTTAGGTGATCCCACCGCACCATCTTAATGCCACCTACCCTGGACGGGAGTCCAGCGTAGCTGAGCCGGCAACCGGCCCTAGGCTACAAGTCCGAAGACAAGTCCTTAAGCGGAGGGCGGATCTGATTCAGATACCGTCCCCCTTTTTCCTTAGCATGCATGACCGGAGATCGGTCCCGGGTTTCCTCACTCAAGTTCCAGTTAGTAATAGTCTCAAGACCATGTTTGTTGGTTAACCTCTTTCGGTTTATATCAGACCCATATTAGGGTGTGTTCCTTAGCCTCACTCAATTCCTTACTAAACGTTAGTTAGTAAGTTCTCACGGTATGTTGTGTTAGTTTTCAAACATCACACAACAATACAATAAGCATAATATTCCGGTTGCATGCTTTATCTTGTTTAGTGAGCACACAAAAACAGATAGCACACAAGCCGAGGGACACCTCGTTAGCAAGCAGGTCACAAGAAGAACTGTACCGTTCACTGTTGGCCGTTCAGTTGCTTAATCTCTTCCGGAGTCCAATTTCCAAGTCCTAAAACATTCATTCAGTTTTAGGTTGTTAATCACTTAACTTAATTCAACTTACTTAACTTACTTAACTTGCTTAACTTACTTAACCCTTAATGATCCCCACCTAACACCTCTTAAGTCTTACAACTTAATCTTACAAACTTAATCTTAAACTTTTAAGTTAATTCTTAACTTAATCCCTCAGGTCTTTATACCTCTAATCATTACTGCCCCCTTAATGGGGTACCATTAATACCACTAAACTCTCTTAGGGTTTTTTTTTTAAGTGTTAAGGGTCGACCGACCCACCGACCGACCCAACCCCTGGGTCGGTCCATTACAGAAACTCTTCCGTCTTTTGAAACCCATCCGACCGACCCAGAGCTAGACCGACCGACCCAAACCCTCTGGGTCGGTCCATTGCAGAACCCATTTTCCTACATTAAATCTTTGCCCGACCGACCCAAAGCTAAGCCGACCGACCCAAACCCTCTGGGTCGGTCCAGTCCAGAGACATTCCGGCTGGCTCAACATGGCCCGACCGACCCAAAACTGGGTCGGACCCTGGGTCGGTCCACTACAGATTTTCCTCTTAAATTGCTCTTTCAATTCCAAACTCTTCCACAAGTGTCCTAATAGGTCCAACACCATCTTGGCACCTTAAACCCACCTTATAACCTCCACCAAACTCATTAAAACAACTTCCAAAGATCTTCTCAAACTTTTACTCAATCCTTGCAAAAACTCCTAACACTTGTTAGTTAATCCCTTTTCTTTCCAACATGTACATTATGTCTAAAACTTCAACTAACCAAAGTGTTTCTTTTCAACCCATATAGCTCCTCCTTAACATCACTACATTACATCTTTGCTTTGCTCAATCCTTCTAAGGTCATCTTGCATGTCCATGCACAATTTCTCTTCTTTTTATTTGTTACTCAACACTCCTAAACTCTTGAGCTTACTTATACATTGCTTTCCATTACCTTAACACCTTAACATGGTTCTTCATTTACCCTGACCATGTAACACCCTCCTTAAACATTCCCACCTCTTTTATGCATCTTATTCACCATTCTCATGATCATACTCTCTTTACATTCCCAGTCACTTTCCTTGACATTTGACAACATTCTCCCACACCTTTCTCTTCCAGATTCTTGCACAAGTCTTACTACTCCTCATACCATGACTTTGGTGTGTTCAATACACCCATCTAAACTCTAACTTCCTCATAGACCATTCTAGGTCATTCTCATCCTCAAGAACTCCTTAGTTAACTCATTTCCACTCAAATTCTTCCTAATGACTCCTAGTAAATCCTAGGTCATATTAATTCACCACCTTCACCTAAACACTTATTTTCTACTCAAATTTCGCCATAGCTCCTCTAGTATATTCTCATGCCCAAATGCATTGTTTTTCTCACACAATAATCACACACACCAAGTCCTTTCTCATCACATTTCCTCATCCAAATCAACTCATTCTTAATAACTCAATATAGTGCAATAATCTTAAATTGCATAGCACTAAGGCTCTTAAATGACATGGCTCTTAGGCCCTTAAATGACCTAAACTTAAACACTGAATTTCCCACATGTATAAGCTTTCAACCTGCAAATACACTCATCAATCTCATAGTAGTTATAATGCTCTTAAAATCCACCTTAAACTTATATTACTAACTCATTCTCATTAGCTCCTTTATCACAAGTTCATAAGCTTGTTTAAGTTCTTTTTCTTAGGTTATATAACCCAATACACAATGTAAGCTCTAAGCCACATTGGTACTTATCTAAAACTCATTCCTTAATCTTAAACCACCATAGGTAAGCATTTTACCTTGTTTTCTCAAGCTTATCTTAATCTCCTCCTTAGACCTTCTTCTTGCATAGATCTCGGCCACCACTTAAACTTCCCTTGCCAATGTTCTAATCAATATTCAATGACTCATATGAGTACTAAACAATACACTAACCTCAAGGAATAAAAACCTAGGTTAGAAATGTGTTCTAAGGCATAAAAGTGGATGATTACCTTTGAAGTCTCAAAGTAGACTTTGGCATTGAATGAAATAGGACCTCCACTAGTCCTTGGTGAATAAATCAAGCTAGAACAAGGCATAAAAAAACATAGCCCCATGAGTAGGAATTTTCGGCCATATAAGGAAGATGATGGAAACTTGGTTTTTCTTACATATTCTTTACCTTAAGAGAATGGAGAAGCTAATGAGCTCTTCAAACTTGATTTTCCTCCATCAATGGAGTTTTCTCATGGCATCAAACTTGAGCTTTGCAAGATTTGAAAAGATAGAAAGATAGGTCTTGGCCTAACTAAGAGAAATATGTGTTTAGTTTTTGATTTGGAGCAAAGATGAACACTTGGTGAGCAATTGAAGGTGGAGCACCCATGGATGGAGCTCTCTCGGTTTGGAGCAAAAGAAGAGAAGAAGAAATCGTGGAAGGAAGGAGAAATGAAGAGAGAGAAGAAGAAAGGTAGCTTTAATGAAGATATTTTGCTTTTTAAAGCAAATAGTAACTTCTTACTTTATCCTCTTCTTTATAACATTATTTGACTACTCATGGTGACTCATCCTCCCTTAGAAAACCGGCCCCCTATTAATTAAGGCAATTCATGGTCTTGTTTGACCAACTAATTAGACTTAAGTGATTAAAACTTAAACTAGTCACTATTTGGCACTATTCACTAATCAGTGCACATATTTCTGAAATTTTTGATTTCCCATTGATTTAGGCTTCCTAATGTGATACTAATTAGTACACATGTTGATTAAAGAGTAATGATGGACATTTAGCCACTCAAGACTCAATTCTAAGACAATTTCTCAAAATGTGCTTTAAGACTTCTTAAAGCACATTTTGTGTTTTAACTTGTTTTCAAGCTTGGTTTTCTTTGCTAATTGATTTAAAATGACCATTAGGATATCACTAAGGTCTTATCATGATATTTGGGTACTCACCCAAGTCTCTCCAAGCTTAGAGCACGTTTTTGCCCTGATTGCCTTTAAGGCACTTTCTTGTGTTTTCCTTGGTTTAAATTGTCTACCAATCTTTCTAAGGCATATTTTAGCCTTTCTACATCATGATTTGATGTTTACTTAGCATACTTAGGTTTGGGGTATTTCAATCTACCCCCCTTAAAAGGACTTTGTCCCCAAAGTTCCCATGCATCTTATCTCATTAGAATACATGTATCACCACATTCCTCAGATCATATAGATCATACTTCTGTATACTTAATCTCATTGGATCATTAGATCTGCCACATTCTTATACTTAAATATCACACAACATGCTTAAGCATGTATAGCACTCAAAATTCTCCTTGTTTCTTTTGATGATTAAAACGTTCACATAACTTCCAACGTATTCTCCCATGTCACCGGTCCGTAGACAATGGCTCATTCGTCCTCGTCACCATGGGCCAGAATACAAAACACGCTGCTCTCCCCATGTCACCGGTCCGAAGACAAAGGCTCGTGCGTCCTCGACTTCATGGGCGAGACTCAGTAAAAAGGTAATCCTTTTTACGAGGTCATGTGAGGAATAATTCCTTTAATTAAAAGTACAATCAACTCCAATTTCATTTTATCCTAAGGCCTCTATCCTTATTGTGATTTAATTATGACCACTGGTAGGGAGTTTCAGGAATCATCCAACCCTGATGTGATCAGCATCAGTGTAGAACTATCCTTCCACCCCAATTTGTGTTCGGTTTCCCTTGATCCCTAGAAAATCAAGTTCCACCTCCCACGTCATTTTCAAACATCCAAATAATTCACTCATGTCCAATTTTCTATATTTTTAGTTCTTCCTAATCATAATCAATACATCTCCAAGGGGTGGACTTAGTCCATCAAGCATTCCCAATTCATCTCTTAGTAATTACCTCAAGACTTAAATTCCCACTAAGTTCTATATCAGTCTCATACCATTTTTTTTCACCATCTTATCTCATAGCATTACTGCTTCCTTCCTCATGCTTATATCAAATAATATCTCATAGTGTTATCTTATTCTTATCTCACACATAGTCTCATATCGACTCATACCTCATATATTCTTATTTCTTAAGTCTCCTTAATCCTCTTCCTTAATTCTCTTAACTTGTACTCACACCGGAGTTAACAAGATAGGTACTTAATATGTATGGTATTCACATCTTCTGTGTGCAATAACCATGATTTACCTCAAAATGTTTATGTAAAACATATTCTCAAATTATTTTATGCTATGCACACCGTAGTTTATGTACTCAGTACACAAACATACGCTAAGCGGTTTTCGCTCTACCCCCCTTAAAATGGATTACGCCCACGTAATCTGCATTATATCATCCTTGAACATAAGTTCAAGATGTCTAATTCTCACCAAGCATTCTAGCTTCCATGTCATCTATCTTACTTAGAATTCGATCAGGAATGACTTAGTCTCTGTATCGAGGATTCTTAACGGTATTTATATCGTTTCCTTAACTTAGTTTGGTCTAATCTCAAAAGTAGTGGTCTGCTAGCTTCCGCTGCGCGACTCTGATAATCTTAGGCTTAATTGTCTCAATGGACACGTGTTATCTTCATATATACACGGCCTTAATGAGTTGTAACTCGTCTATCTATTCTCCTTGGAGATCTTATGCTCATACTCTTAGTATTACTCTCGAATGTCTAAATTGTTCTCCCCAACTGACCTTTGGTCTGAGGATGATTCTTAGTCTGAAACTATTGTTTAGTGCATATCGCGCTTTACAGTCTTAATCCCTTACATCTTAAGACATGTCCAATGTCTGTACTTAACAATCCGTGCTCTTCGCACTTCATAGTCCTTAATTATCTGTTCTTCGGTCCCTCTGTGTTGCTGGTTCAATTGAATTCTTTTTCTTTGACTGTCTGTGGTAGTAGCTGCTCTCGTGTGATCTTGCATCGTTGTCCGTGGTACGGAGTCGACTACCTCCCGTGTTCCTTACACCACTCGTCCACATGCATGGGGTACCTTACTGGTACATTACTACTTACCCAACTAACTCATAAATGAGCGTGTCAGGCCTGCAAGCCCCTGTGGGGTGCAGTCGTCCCACGTCTCGTTTTAGTAAACTCATAGTGTCCGTCACACGTTTAGCTATTGCTAATTATGAAGTATTCCGTTGTCGATCTCCTCTTTCATCATTCCATAATAACATTTATTGTTCTTCTTGAAGTTAATCAAGGGAAGTCTATTTACTGTGTCCTTGGTTATGGTATGCTCCAGCTCCTTTCTGTATTCCGTACTGATTCGGTCTCTTAATAATTGAGGTCTCTTCCGTAGAGCCTCTTATCTCGTTTTTCATATTGGTCTCACTAGGAATGCACTTCCAGTTCCTTAAGGAATGGGTAGTGTGCTTCCTGTGAAGTCTTACCCCACCAGGTCCAGACTACTGGCATCACTGCTCAGTTCATCTATCATCTTATTTCCTTACTTATATTGGTCTTAACTCATAAATCTCATTGCCTCTGTGTCAATATTTGACGGCTCATACACAATGGTCGCTTATCGCACACCATGATTTAATCCCCTTATATAAATATTGTACTAACGACCATTGCTACCGTGGTAGTTGGCCCTTACCATGTTGCCCATTAATGGTGCAACCTCTTATTCACTTATTCTCATGTCTTACCTTATACTCAATCCCTTCTGGGTGTAAACACACTGGGAGTTCTCTCATTCCGGTGTATGGTGGTTGCTGTACCGCGTTGTAAAACAGTTGACTCTTAATATGAAGATGTTATGTTCCAATCTCAGATTCGTAAATAGGCTGATTTCCCTCACATTCCTTCCACCTTATGGCGTTTCTTACCATGCAATTTAATCGGTTACTGAAGAAGTCATTCGTTGAACCAAAAACTCTTTGAGCGTTGGTCACTTGACGTGCCATGTTGTGCACTCACAACGTTTATCTCTGACGACTACTGATTCTTAAATTCTGGGTGTTGGATATAAGGTCTGTCTCTGCAGCCTTTCTTATTGCTCAAGTGTATCCAGTATGTTCTAAAGTAATCTCAAGTTTACAGTTTCCATTCTCTAACAAAGTCGTATTGCATCTCTAATAAGTGAAAGCCCTTTTGAGGGGTTTATTCCCACTCGTGGCCTCACAACAAGGAGAGGTATCCCCACCCTAAAAGGCATGGTTCGTTCTCCGCTCCTGTCCTTAGTATTATCTCAATATTCTCATTGGCACCCTTTCTTGGTAATGTTCTTCCAATCTAAGTTATAGGTTTGGTAACCATTCATTTCTACGAATTGTAGTTCCTTCGTGGCTTAAACAAGCTCTCTTATAACTTACTGTGCCTCGGGCTCTGATGTGGTTAACATCCTTGGCTCTTACGCTCTTAGTGCTTAATGTCTCAGTTCATTATTTGTACTCTTACTCATCTGTAGGTTATCCTCATAAACTTCTGGTCCCTTGGAACACCATCAATCATTAGGTTACATACTAAATGTAGTATCGGGTTTTATGGTAAGTTGTTACATCCTGCTTCCTGCTATGGAAGTTGTTCAGGTGATCTGAGGTTACTTAATGTCTTTGACAATACTGTCATTTTACTAGACTTATGTCTTTTAATAGTCAAGGTTAGGTTCGTATTAGGCGTTCGCCTTAAGGTGTCCAAGTTGGATATAATCCTGTTATCTTATACTCCCATCTCAACGCTTCGTTCAACTTCCGTTGACTATGCCACCCGTTGATGATCAATCATACTTGGGTGTTAATGAGTTAAACAAACAGTGTTAACTGTCATTCATCAGTTGTTCGGTTCGACTATACCCGCTCTGTGGGGGTAGCCCTTTGAGCTTTCCTCCGTGGGATTCGTATGTCCTTAACCCTTGGTAGGTTATATCTTAAGTTTATTTCTTTTATCCTTATTTTCTGGGTTTTCCAACATCTTCATTGAAGAATGTTGTTATTGGTACTCTTAGTGGTCACTCTGGGAGTCTTATGCCGTTTTCGTTGTAAGTCGTTGCTTCAACAGTCTCAATAGTATCTTATGATACATCCCTTGTATATTATTGCTTATATAGTGTTTTTTCTTGCATTACCGAGCGATCTCCTAGGTTTTCCCCTTGGAGTTCGGGATTGTGTTCTTACCGTACTGTCGGTTGTCGTTGTAGTGGGTTATACCGTTGCTAATATCTATATGGTTTAGTATTTCGTCTAAGCTCAGCTTCCTGCTGGCTGATGTGTCGGTTCATCTCATCATGGTCAGGCCGTCAGGCCCTTCCAAGGTCCTATATTTTTTTTTGTTCTTATAGATTTACAATCAGGTATTAATATATACTACAACTGTAGCGTTCTCCTATTTCGCCTTGATGGCTTTTCGTGTGGCTTAACCGTGGTAGCACTTGCTATGGCAAGTGCGCCATGCAGGATGGGTTACTGGTACAAGGTACGTCGGTAGCGACACTTCCTTCTAATTTCCATATAATTGGTAGTCCTCGGGACTCCTTCGATAGTCTCTTATTTTGGATAACTGACCATTCGGCAGTTTCCTTGTTGTTTGACAGTACTGTCATTTACCAGGGCGTTCCTCTTTCTGAGGGAACCCCTCAATATCTTCTTATGTCTTAATCCTCGCTTCTGTCTCCACACATCTTGTTGTGGTTACTAAGTAATGATTCTCCTTTAGGCACTACATCGTAGTCCTATTTCGGTATACAATTTATATGTGTTTCCACCGTTGTCCGCGTTATGTCGGGCAGGTTTGCAACCTTTTTCATTGTATGGGGTTTGGAGTTCCCGGTTCTCAACTGGGCTTTCCAGTAATCTCAATCCTCGTGCTTTGTATTTTCCCGCTGTTATGCTCACTCGGACCGCTGTCCGGTACTCATGTCTCTTATCACTTCCTTATCTATTGCACTCGTAGTGCTTTCCTTACCATTGATATCGCGGGTTATTTCGACTGCGTAGCATGTCGACCCATGTTGCCGGTAATTACCGTTCCCTTATTGATAGAATTCCATAGGTAGCGCCTGTTTCTCTGTTGCGCTCCATTAAAAACCTACAAGTTCTCCATAACTGTTGTACAACAAGTTGTTTCTCGTATTGCTTACTGTTAGCTAACTGCCAGATCGGGTTCCCCCGAGTAAGAGAAGGCTTTCTTCTCTCTGGCGTTTGTTCCACATATTCAGGGTTAGGGATGTGGAGGGCGGCCTAGGTACTATGGATATCCGGCAAACACCGGGAAGTCCTGACTAACGCACCTCTCACTCTACCTCTTAACCCTTAACCCATAACTCAATCTCAGCCTCAATATTTTCCTAAGTTCGGTATTTCTTGTCTTCAGAGCGTAACTACGCTCTGATACCACTTTTTGTAACACCCCAACTCAATCCAAATGTGGTCTCGCAACTTAACAGTATATATATAAACATGTCACAGCGGAATTCTTTACAATCCAGGACCTTGCCACGGTCTGACTACAGAATATACCGAACATTAGTCCAACAACCTTAACCATTTACATATCCTTCATACAATCCTCTCACAACCTATACATCTTACTAACTCAATTGCCATACGAGTGTACATGCACAACTCGTAGGTCACACTTAATCCTTAACACTTGTATCCTTTCTTACTCTTGCGACGGCCGCCTTCTGATGTTCACCTGTGTAGTAAAAAAAAAGCCCCCGAGGGGGTCAGCACGAATGCTGGTACGATCCTCTCATGGCCCCCAAGCTAACGTGGCTACGACGACTAATTGTCGATAGCATGGAGGTTGATTAGATGCACAACATAATAGTAAATGCTGTAAACAACAATCCATATATGAACAATCAAAGTTCACACACAATGAACGACTTAAACGCGTTCCCTTAATTGGAGAGTTAGTTATTTAACTCCTTAAGTAATGTTCCCTCTTAACCTTAGTCCATCCTTATCTCACCTTAATCTTAATATTATCTTAACCTTAGAAACAACCATCCTTTAATAAGGAGTGGATGTCGCTTATCTTAATCTTAATTATACAAACCGTCCTCTAAAGAGGAATGGTTGCAACTTATCTTAATCTTAATCTTAACAATACAAATCATCCTTTAAAAAGGATTGATTGTAACTTATCTTAATCTTAACTTATTCTCAGAATACAAACCGTTCCTGGAGGGGAATGGTTGTAACCTAAGTCCAAACCTGGGATTTAGGTGATCCCACCGCACCATCTTAATGCCACCTACCCTGGACGGGAGTCCAGCGTAGCTGAGCCGGCAACCGGCCCTAGGCTACAAGTCCGAAGACAAGTCCTTAAGCGGAGGGCGGATCTGATTCAGATACCGTCCCCCTTTTTCCTTAGCATGCATGACCGGAGATCGGTCCTGGGTTTCCTCACTCAAGTTCCAGTTAGTAATAGTCTCAAGACCATGTTTGTTGGTTAACCTCTTTCGGTTTATATCAGACCCATATTAGGGTGTGTTCCTTAGCCTCACTCAATTCCTTACTAAACGTTAGTTAGTAAGTTCTCACGGTATGTTGTGTTAGTTTTCAAACATCACACAACAATACAATAAGCATAATATTCCGGTTGCATGCTTTATCTTGTTTAGTGAGCACACAAAAACAGATAGCACACAAGCCGAGGGACACCTCGTTAGCAAGCAGGTCACAAGAAGAACTGTACCGTTCACTGTTGGCCGTTCAGTTGCTTAATCTCTTCCGGAGTCCAATTTCCAAGTCCTAAAACATTCATTCAGTTTTAGGTTGTTAATCACTTAACTTAATTCAACTTACTTAACTTACTTAACTTGCTTAACTTACTTAACCCTTAATGATCCCCACCTAACACCTCTTAAGTCTTACAACTTAATCTTACAAACTTAATCTTAAACTTTTAAGTTAATTCTTAACTTAATCCCTCAGGTCTTTATACCTCTAATCATTACTGCCCCCTTAATGGGGTACCATTAATACCACTAAACTCTCTTAGGGTTTTTTTTAAGTGTTAAGGGTCGACCGACCCACCGACCGACCCAACCCCTGGGTCGGTCCATTACAGAAACTCTTCCGTCTTTTGAAACCCATCCGACCGACCCAGAGCTAGACCGACCGACCCAAACCCTCTGGGTCGGTCCATTGCAAAACCCATTTTCCTACATTAAATCTTTGCCCGACCGACCCAAAGCTAAGCCGACCGACCCAAACCCTCTGGGTCGGTCCAGTCCAGAGACATTCCGGCTGGCTCAACATGGCCCGACCGACCCAAAACTGGGTCGGACCCTGGGTCGGTCCACTACAGATTTTCCTCTTAAATTGCTCTTTCAATTCCAAACTCTTCCACAAGTGTCCTAATAGGTCCAACACCATCTTGGCACCTTAAACCCACCTTATAACCTCCACCAAACTCATTAAAACAACTTCCAAAGATCTTCTCAAACTTTTACTCAATCCTTGCAAAAACTCCTAACACTTGTTAGTTAATCCCTTTTCTTTCCAACATGTACATTATGTCTAAAACTTCAACTAACCAAAGTGTTTCTTTTCAACCCATATAGCTCCTCCTTAACATCACTACATTACATCTTTGCTTTGCTCAATCCTTCTAAGGTCATCTTGCATGTCCATGCACAATTTCTCTTCTTTTTATTTGTTACTCAACACTCCTAAACTCTTGAGCTTACTTATACATTGCTTTCCATTACCTTAACACCTTAACATGGTTCTTCATTTACCCTGACCATGTAACACCCTCCTTAAACATTCCCACCTCTTTTATGCCTCTTATTCACCATTCTCATGATCATACTCTCTTTACATTCCCAGTCACTTTCCTTGACATTTGACAACATTCTCCCACACCTTTCTCTTCCAGATTCTTGCACAAGTCTTACTACTCCTCATACCATGACTTTGGTGTGTTCAATACACCCATCTAAACTCTAACTTCCTCATAGACCATTCTAGGTCATTCTCATCCTCAAGAACTCCTTAGTTAACTCATTTCCACTCAAATTCTTCCTAATGACTCCTAGTAAATCCTAGGTCATATTAATTCACCACCTTCACCTAAACACTTATTTTCTACTCAAATTTCGCCATAGCTCCTCTAGTATATTCTCATGCCCAAATGCATTGTTTTTCTCACACAATAATCTCACACACCCAAGTCCTTTCTCATCACATTTCCTCATCCAAATCAACTCATTCTTAATAACTCAATATAGTGCAATAATCTTAAATTGCATAGCACTAAGGCTCTTAAATGACATGGCTCTTAGGCCCTTAAATGACTTAAACTTAAACACTGAATTTCCCACATGTATAAGCTTTCAACCTGCAAATACACTCATCAATCTCATAGTAGTTATAATGCTCTTAAAATCCACCTTAAACTTATATTACTAACTCATTCTCATTAGCTCCTTTATCACAAGTTCATAAGCTTGTTTAAGTTCTTTTTCTTAGGTTATATAACCCAATACACAATGTAAGCTCTAAGCCACATTGGTACTTATCTAAAACTCATTCCTTAATCTTAAACCACCATCAGGTAAGCATTTTACCTTGTTTTCTCAAGCTTATCTTAATCTCCTCCTTAGGCCTTCTTCTTGCATAGATCTCGGCCACCACTTAAACTTCCCTTGCCAATGTTCTAATCAATATTCAATGACTCATATGAGTACTAAACAATACACTAACCTCAAGGAATAAAAACCTAGGTTAGAAATGTGTTCTAAGGCATAAAAGTGGATGATTACCTTTGAAGTCTCAAAGTAGACTTTGGCATTGAATGAAATAGGACATCCACTAGTCCTTGGTGAATAAATCAAGCTAGAAAAGGCATAAAAAAACATAGCCCCAATGAGAAGGAATTTTCGACCATATAAGGAAGATGATGGAAACTTGGTTTTTCTTACATATTCTTTACCTTAAGAGAATGGAGAAGCTAATGAGCTCTTCAAACTTGATTTTCCTCCATCAATGGAGTTTTCTCATGGCATCAAACTTGAGCTTTGCAAGATTTGAAAAGATAGAAAGATAGGTCTTGGCCTAACTAAGAGAAAATGTGTTTAGTTTTTGATTTGGAGCAAAGATGAACACTTGGTGAGCAATTGAAGGTGGAGCACCCATGGATGGAGCTCTCTCGGTTGGAGCAAAAGAAGAGAAGAAGAAATCATGGAAGGAAGGAGAAATGAAGAGAGAGAAGAAGAAAGGTAGCTTTAATGAAGATATTTTGCTTTTTAAAGCAAATAGTAACTTCTTACTTTATCCTCTTCTTTATAACATTATTTGACTACTCATGGTGACTCATCCTCCCTTAGAAAACCGGCCCCCTATTAATTAAGGCAATTCATGGTCTTGTTTGACCAACTAATTAGACTTAAGTGATTAAAACTTAAACTAGTCACTATTTGGCACTATTCACTAATCAGTGCACATATTTCTGAAATTTTTGATTTCCCATTGATTTAGGCTTCCTAATGTGATACTAATTAGTACACATGTTGATTAAAGAGTAATGATGGACATTTAGCCACTCAAGACTCAATTCTAAGACAATTTCTCAAAAATGTGCTTTAAGACTTCTTAAAGCACATTTTGTGTTTTAACTTGTTTTCAAGCTTGGTTTTCTTTGCTAATTGATTTAAAATGACCATTAGGATATCACTAAGGTCTTATCATGATATTTGGGTACTCACCCAAGTCTCTCCAAGCTTAGAGCACGTTTTTGCCCTGATTGCCTTTAAGGCACTTTCTTGTGTTTTCCTTGGTTTAAATTGTCTACCAATCTTTCTAAGGCATATTTTAGCCTTTCTACATCATGATTTGATGTTTACTTAGCATACTTAGGTTTGGGGTATTTCAATGGATGGTTGAGTATTTATGAATGTTTGGATGGAGGATTATGTATATTGTACATGTATATTATAGTATTGATTCGAACTGTAAAATGGTAAAGCATGAAACCAATCTAATAATAAGATGGTTAAAATGACTAAGTGACCATTAGGGTCCAGACCTGGCATACTCAACGTCTATCGCTGATACTACACCATTATGCAGGTTGTTGATTATTGTCGAAGCCGAAGTGTGGGAACATGGTATTTAGAGTTTATTTTGATTACCGCACAGGGAGTTTGTTTGTATAACAATGAAGATGGTGAATTGTATTATGGTACGGTTATGTATATTCAGGATTGGGTAGACGCTCACTTGTCGACGTTTATGGTTATGGACTTAGTATGATGTATAGGAGTTATCTCGTTATCACAGCGGTTAGCAGTTTGTTTATGTTGGAAGTTGGATGTAGTTTGGCTTCGTTGCTCGCATGGGGGAGTAATGGCCGGTGACACCCGAGTGAGTATTGTTGTTGTTATTATTTCTTCCACTGTAAGATGTTTTATTTATTGCTACGTGAGAGATTATTACGAGTTTAAGGAGAGGGGTGTTACACTATTACTTATTAAGGCTTTGGTATAATTTTGGGTTGTATTGGTATGGTTGCTGATTGGTAATCTTGTTCGCAATTCAAGATCCCGAATTCTCTGACGGGCGCTACTAGTGGTTGGGCTGATTCGTCTTCGTAGTGGTGAGCGCAATCAGGTAAACATTTGTGCTCATTATTGTTTTCTCCTGTTGTTTGTGAATTGATGGTGGATTACTAAAAACCCTGATTTGGGAGTTATTTCCCTGTGTATTCTGGATTCAAGGATTTTTTCAACTGGAATGGATTATGGTTTTGGGAGACTTTCACTGGATGGATTACTTTGTTGGTACGTTTATGGTGCTCCGTGTAAATTGTTGGTGCCTTTATGGTGCTCCGTGTAATTATTGGTACTATGTACCCTGTATATCTATACATTGAAATTGCCTGCGAACACTAATATGCAGTAAGCTCTATGATCTACTCCTTTGGGTCAGAAGTACTTTCTAGGGGGTGTGCACACATAAGGACTTAGGGTGAGGTGGTAATGATATTGTCGAGGCCCCAATTTGGGTGTCCGTCCATGTATACTGTGATTGGAATTCTGGTGAAAGCTCTCCCCTAATTATTATGGTGATTGGTGATTATTGGAAATGACAGGCTTGGAACATTGTGTTGTGAATTATTGATTTGTAAATCCAAAAGAGTTTCAAAATGTATTTTACACTATGAGGTAATGTTTACTCAGTTTCACTGATTTGCGCGGTCCTTTTTGTGATTTCTGTATATTGTTTTCTGATCGCAGGTAACTATGGCTGAATTGGGGATTGGGAACGCGCTACCACATAGTCTAGGAAAGATGGAGTTAATTCTGAGATATTGAGTTGAGTTATATTGTCTTGAAACACTTTCGTTTAAGTTGCAATGTTTGGGAAATGTTTTGGAATTGATTTTTGGTTGGATAATGCCTGAGCACTCAATGGGTATTGAGTGTGGCAGTAACGCCCTGGTAAATTAATTTTCGTTGCTATTTGAGTTAAACTCTTGGTTGTTATGTTCCGAATGACATTCTTTAATAATTGTAAATCAGTGTTAAGGTTTTCATATGTTGACTTAAATGTCGTTTCCGTTGTGTTATTTGGTATCTATTGCTATCCAAGTTTATTAAAGCATTTCTCTATCTACTGACATCAATTACACAAATATTTTGGTATTTTTCTAACTCTGTTTTTGAACTAGAAATTGTATTTCTAGATCTGTCCGAATGTCCGTCCGGACATTGATGTTCAGACAGGCCCCGAGAGCATTCTTTCTTTTTCGCTGTATGTGTGTGTCCGAATATCTGTCCGAACCTACATGTTCGGACAGCATGCGAGGAAGAATCCAACCTGTGAGTTTCAGCTCATGTCTGAACTTACAAGTTTAGGCCAACGTTCGAACCACGTAAGAAATTTATCGAAACTTGTGTCCGAATTTACATGTTCAGACGCCTTGTTTTCCAACTTTCGACTTGTGTCCGAACATCAATGTCCGAACCCAAGTTCAGACGCTTTTACTTCCTGACTTCCAAACTCTCGACTTGTGTCCGAACGTCAATGTCCGGAAACAAGTTCGGACACTTGGGTTTTCTCAGCCTATTTCTTCTCGGCTTGTGTCTGAACGTCAGACGTCCGGACACAAGTTTGAACAAAGGTTAATTTGTAGTTTTAGGACTCATTTGAAGTCCGTTTTTTAATCCGTTTACGCTGTTAGATTCATATTTTTGTATACTTTCATTTAAAGCAAAATCCAGGGTGTTACAAGGTGGTATCAGAGTATGGTTTTCAAAATAAGATAAGAATTGGATTAAAAAGGAATTAAATGTGGAGTAAGCCGTCTTGGGGAATTATAGTTGTATGTGATTGTTAGCATAAATATGTTACTATCTCTACCTAGGCATTGTACCTATCATTTTGTGGAATAGTGAATTGAGTGCGGGTTGTCGATCTCAGGGACCTCGTTCAATTAATTGACAATTTATTAACTACTGAGAAACTAAACTAAGAAAACAGGAAATATCACTTTTTCAAGTTTTACTTAATTTAATGAAAAGAAGGACTCAACAAACAATTGTAAAATAACAAAATAATAAAACGGTAAAAATAAACTAAATAAAGAAATACAGATTGAAACTCTAATATCTAAGGAAGAACCTCGGATTGTTCTGCAAACCTTCACTTTTTAATCTATTAATAAACTCTTCCTTAATTCTACAATAAACTCAGAAACTATAATTAATTCGTCAATGACTAAGTCTAACGAATCCTAACCAGTTGCTAGAACTAGCAGTAGACTAATGCTTTAATCCGGACACAACTAATCGCATAAAGAATAGTTTTTATTTGAGACCGACTAACCTATAAGCGGGATCACACTTCTAGTCGTTAATCAGGTTTAATTCCTATGTCTTGTTATCTATCTCAGCTCTCGCGTGTTGATTAGAAAACTACAAATATTGCTTTAATAATTAGCTAGATAATTAAAGCGCATGAAGAACTGGAATTAAACTACTGCAATTATAATATGAGAAAGATTACAACATAAATATAAAGATTCAGTGTGCTACCCCAACCCGGGGAGCTAATCTAACTACTCAAACATAATTATAAAAATAACTAAAATAAAAGAGAAAGACATTGAAGTGTAACCAAAATAATATATAGAAGTGGTGGTGGTAGTTGATGAGGTGGTCTGGTGGTTTGGTACGGTGGAGATGGTGTTACGGTGGTGGTGTGTGATGGTGAGTATGATGATGGTGCTGGTGGTGTAATGGTAATATGGCTGGGAATTGAATGTGGAGTAACGTGGTGGTGGTGAATGTTGGAACGTGAGTGAGCTGGAGGCAAGAGCCCCTCTCCTGGGGCGTGTTCTCTCTTGGTTGCAACCTGACTTCATTATATAGGCAGCCCTCGATTTATCGGTTTGTAAAAATATTTATCTCCTGTTTTTATCAATACGTCGTGTCAGGGATTACTGGGACAGTCGCGTCCGGACTTGCGTCCGGATGAGCAAGTCCGGACACCTTTGTAATGTACGCGCGAGATTCCTCTTCTGTGGTGCGCCCGGATATATGTCCGGGTAAGTCACCCGGACGTCTGTATCTCTTGTCCGACTTAGTTGGTCTGGATGTAAGTCCGGATGTGACTGATTTTCTCCTCTGACTGTCGTCCGACCTTACTAGTCCGGATGTAAGTCCGGACAGATCTTCAACATGCTCCAAATTCTTCATTCTTGCTCCCTGTTTGTCGCGTTGGAATCCTCATGATAAATTCTATGCATTTCCTAGACTTTTCACTGCATTAGACACATAAAATGCATCAGTTTACATCAAAACATAAATCTAGGGAAAAACATACGTTAAGTGAGAAATACGACATGAATTGTTATGAAAATAGAAAGAATTAAAGCCCTAACATAGATGTATTTCGCACTTATCAATGATTTTATTTGTTACTGCGTTACAATGTGTGGATATGTGAATTATCTACGTTGGGTGTGTACTTCTATATTGGAAGTGGTGTTGATATATTGGATGACATTGCGTTATATTGACTTTACTATTATGCAAGTTATGTGGTGTTAGCTTCTACTATGGGATAGTAAGCTAATTTTGGGGGTATGAGAGTGAGTGTTGCTTATTTAATTCAATAATTCATAATCAGGAGTTCGCTTAGAGCTCTAAGGGGGTGCAGGACTAGTTGACAGGCTGAATTTTTCGTACAATACAAGAAGTAGGAGCCGACGGACTAACATGGCAGGCAACGACCCTCTGAGGCAGCTTCAGGAGCTTGCACTGAACCTGAGGCAGATAGTCCAAAGGCAGGCGCAGAGAGACAACGTGCCCGAGGACTACACTAAAAGAATCGCTCATCTGAAGCCTACTTCATTTATGGGGGGAAGAGGATCTGATGCTACTCAAAGATTGGATTTGCGAATTTGATAAGATTTTTGAGGCGATCAACTACCCAACTGGCAGGCGGGTGAATGCGACCGTCTACTACTTTAAGGGCGAGGCCGACATCTGGTGGTCTGCCAACAAAGATGTGCTACTGGCAGGGCCTGACTTTGGCTGGGACAGCCTGAAGGAGGCAATGAGGAGGCGCTTCTACCCGGGGCACGTCAGGATGCAGAAATATTTGGAGTTTTCAGAGCTCAAACAGTTGGCCATGAGTGTGAAGGAATACCATTCGAAATTCCTAGAGTTGGCAAGATTTGCATTGACAATGGTCCCAAACGAGGCGTCCAAGGTGCAGAGGTTCGTGGGTGGACTGAACTGGAATTTACTGGAGGCCCTGAGTGTCCTGACCATCCCGACCCTCCAGGATGCGTACGGGAAGGCTGCTACCCTGTATAGGGTGCATCATAAGAGGAAGGAAGTCCTGACAAGCAACAAGAGGAAATTGGAGGGAGGAGAAGAGTCCCGGGGTCGAGAAGACCAGTCTCAGCGGCCGAACCAGGAGAAGAGGTGGAAGCCTCACTCAGATGGGAGAGACGGGAGGCAGAGGTATGGTGGAAACCAAAGAGGTGATC
Organism: Limonium bicolor; assembly: GCA_023374045.1. Taxonomy (NCBI): domain Eukaryota; kingdom Viridiplantae; phylum Streptophyta; class Magnoliopsida; order Caryophyllales; family Plumbaginaceae; genus Limonium; species Limonium bicolor. Next base: position 112,023,719 of record CM041777.1, on the reverse strand, counting down.
AGAGATGGGGCGATCGGTCCTAGAACCAGCCCTAGAAGAGAGAGCTAGGAGAGAGAGACACTTCTATTGCAAGATGTGTAACAAGGACCACCCGGCGAAGGATTGTGAGGGGAACCTGATCACATGCTACAGATGTGGCAAGCGGGGTCACCGGGCGTTCGAATGTTTTCAGAGCCCTCAGGGAGGCTATCAGCAACGAGCCTAGGGTGGTGACCGTTCCTATCAGCAGCCTGACCAGCAGAGCAGAGGCCCGAACCAGAACCAGCGCGGAGACGCTCCCCAGCGTGGCAATGGTGAGGCGGTAATGGAAGCAATAGGGGCCAAGGGGAGAATCGAGGCAACCAGTACCGGGCTCCAAGCAAGATTAACATGATGAGTCGGGCCGAAGCTGAGGCCAAAGCAGATGTGCTAGAAGGTACCTTCACTGTTCTTGGTACTCCTACACGTATTCTATTTCCCAATTTCTTGGCTACAACCACATGTAGCTATCTATAGCTACATACATGTACATTTGGTCATTGAAAACTGTACATTTGATCATTCGAAACTGTACTGATGTATATGTACATGTATAAAGTGAATTGTGATATTTCTAAATTTGTACTTAATGTACATACTAACTTTATAAGCTGTACAACAAACTTGTAAAACATGTACATTTACTCCACACAAACTGTACCATGAAAAATGTAGCCAAAGATGGCTACATATGGTTGTAGCTAAGACTCATTGATTCTATTTAACACGGGGGCCTCATATTCTTTTATTTTTGATAATTTTGTTGGGAGATTGGGATTAAAAGCTAGTCAAACTGCACCTATAGTTGTATCTATACCTTCGGAAAGGGTGATTATCTGTAAGGATATGATGAAAGACGTAGGTATAGACATTAAGGGGGAGAACTTTGTAATACATCTAATCCAGTTTGCTCTGTCCGATTTTGATGTCATCTTGGGGATGGATTGGCTGAGCAAATACAAGGGAAGGATCGACTGTGACGAGCAGAATATCGTGCTAAGAGGGCCATCAGGACAGAAGGTCTCTTACAAGAATGTAGGGAAGAAGCCTGGAGTGAAGATCGTTTCGGCGATGTCTATCTTGGCCCAAGTGAGAAGGGGCAACAGGCGTATCTCTACTACGTCCAAGATTTGAGCTGAGAGGCAGATAAGAAGGAAGAGATCCGAGTGGTGAACGAATTCCTAGACGTATTCCCTGACGAGATTCCTGGCATGCCGCCAGACAGGGAAGTTGAGTTCAGCATCGACTTGGTGCCATGATCCGCACCCATCTCGAAAGCTCCATATCATATGGCGCCATCAGAGTTAAAAGGGTTGAAGGCCCAATTGAAGGACCTCTTGGAGAAGGGATAAATTCGCCCGAGTGTATCACCTTGGGGAGCTCCTGTCCTGTTCGTGAAGGATGGGAACATGAGGTTATGTATTGACTACCGAGAGCTGAACCAGATCACTGTGAAGAACAGATATCCACTGCTGAGGATTGACGACCTCTTTGACCAGCTTCAGGGCACAGGGATCTTCTCGAAGATTGACTTGAGGTCAGGCTATCATCAGCTCAGAGTTGCAGAGAAACACAATCTGAAGACAGCCTTCTGGACCAGATATGGGCATTTCGAGTTCTTGGTTATGCCCTTCGGTTTGACGAATGCTCCAGCTGTCTTTATAGACCTCATGAACTGGATCTTCAATCCTTATCTAGACCGGTTCGTGGTGGTGTTCATAGATGACATTCTAATATATTCCAAGGATGAGCAGGAGCATGAGGAGGATTTGAGATTGGTGTTGCAGATACTGAGGGAGCAGAGTTGTACGCAAAGCTATACAAGTGTGACTTTTGGCTGGATTGGGTGGCATTCCTAGGCCACATCATCACCAGGGAGGGCATTTTGGTGGACCCATCAAAGATTCAGGCAGTGAAGGAATGGCTAAGACCTAGTAATCTGACGGAGGTCCGTAGTTTCCTGGGTTTTGCAGGATACTACAGGAGGTTTGTAAAAGACTTCTCGAAGATAGCGAGGCCGCTCACAAACCTTATGAAGAAGGTGGTGATGTTCCAGTGGGATGATGATTGCGAGAAGGCGTTCCAGACGCTGGAGGAGAGGTTGACCACAACTCCAGTGCTGACCTTGCCTTCAGGGACTGAGGGATTTGAGGTGTTCAGTGATGCATCCAAGTATGGATTGGGATGCGTTCTGATGCAGCACGGGAAAGTCATAGCTTATGCATCGAGCCAGTTGAAGGAGTATGAGACTCGATACCCGACGCATGACCTGGAATTGGCTGCTGTAGTTTTTGCACTTAAGATTTGAAGACATTACCTCTATGGTGTCTCGTGCAAGATCTACACAGATCATAAAAGCCTCAAGTACATCTTCACGAAGAAAGAATTGAATATGAGGCAGAGAAGGTGGCTAATGCTCATCAAGGATTACGACCTAGAGATTTTGTATCATGAGGGGAAGTCCAACCTTGTGTGAAATACCCCTAACCTTTAAAACATAATTAAATGATCTATTAATGATCCAAGATGGTTAATAAACACCTAAATATTATTGAGGAACAATCTAAAAGATCTCAACAAGGCAAAACACGCCTTAAGATCGGTAAAGCCAAAAATGTGCTTTAAAGCACCATAAAGATTGTATGACCTCAAATAGGATCCAAAGTGGATTCCTAATTATTATAATGAAGTAAGGAACACAACAAAACTATTCTCAAAGAGAACTAAGCTCAGAAGCACCTGGCAACACAAAATGTGCACTAACACACCTTAAAGCACGTTTTTGTGAAATTGCCTTCTAAATTGGTTTTTAATGGGATTAAAGGTTATAATTACCTTTAAATATGATAATATATCACATTATATCATATTAGGAATTTAATTCCAGAAGTTTACAAATTTTTACAAATTTAATATTAAAATATTAATAAAACCCTAAAGTGGGGCCCGTTTGAGTCAACATTGACTAAGAATGGTCAAGAGGTCAAAGTTGACCCCTTGGACCACATGAATTCGGCAGCCACAAGCAAGAGGAGGCTGGATACACAACTTGCACATACAAGGGACAAGTATCCAACACCACTCCTTAAATTAAGGAGGTTACTTTTACCTTTCTAATATATGGACTAAATAATACACATTTGCTCCATGATTGCTCCAATCAGCCTCCAACCGTGTGAGCCCTACCTTGCCCCTCCAATAACCGATGCCAGCCCATGCTTATCCCCTTGGATGAGTCATTACCCATTTACTAAACATAAACTAATCAAAGTTGCTTTTTCAATCAATTAAGGCTCATTCCAATCATTCTCTTTCCCCTAGCTCCATTCCAGCCGAGCTCACTCATCTTCCAGACCCTCTCAAGCTCTGTTCTTGAGCATGGAAGACAGATCTAACTCCTAAGCTTCTAAGGTAATGTTTTAAGGCTTATTTTTAGCTCTTTTTCTTCATCTTTTCACTACCAACACTTAGATCTTGTGGCTCATCACTTCCTATGGCTTATTCTCAGTGTTTTAAAGTTATAACAACATCCAAACTCGGCTGAAGCAAGTATAGGGACCAAGGTTTCCCAAATTTGCATTTTAAGGTAAAAACATACCTTAAGCTTCTCTACTCTTCATCCGATTTTCTTCCTTTGATTTTTATGAGTTTATACACTCATAATCTTCATATTTACATGTTCAATCAGTTGGTTAGCCATTTGGAGCAAGGGTGGCCGAGATCCAAAGGAAATACCCTTCTTTAAGGCATTTTTCCAAGGTAAAACCTAATACCAAGGCAGCTTGTTGTTGTCTAGCTATTTCCTATGCCTATATGGTGGATCTAACACCTTGTGGTGTGTTTTATTCAGGCCGAAATCCTCTTGAAGTTCCCTTGCATTTTTAAGGTGATTTTTGCCTTAAATCTTACATTAATTGTTCCTTATGGTTAAGCTCAAGCTTGGAGTATAACCATATCTTATTTTGGTGTATTAAACATGTCTAAATGATGTGGTGAATTTTCCTTCAAGTGGCCGAGTTCATACAAGGAGAAATCAAGGTATAAACACCTTAAAACTTATGATTTTATGATTTCCTAGTATATATAATTATTATGCCGAGAGTGGAGTTTAATATATGGGTTATATTAACCTAAAAATGGAAAAAAATGACTAAGATAAATTAAGCTAGTCATTTAAGAGATTTAATTAACATAATGGTCAAATTATGACATTATGTGGAAAAATATTTAATCTATGGTGAGGCCGTGAGTTTATACTATATTTTGAGACATTTAAAGTGTAATTTATTTTGCAAGTTCAAGGTTGTAATAAGGCCATGTCATTAGGCCATTTTAATTTAAGTTTATAAGCTTATTTAGTTAGATTTATGCTTATATAATTAAGTTTGGGGCCAAACCATAATTATTGGTAAAATACAAAGCCATGGGCTTAATTTAGAGGAATCTAGGGTTTTTAAATGAATTTAATAAAAATTATAACATTTTATAAAGTTTTGTGTCAAAATTGTAAAAATAGAAAAGTATAGGTGAAGTTTTGTAATTACCGAAAGGTTTGGGTCCAATTTGGTATTAGAAGTCAAAGTTGACTATATAGGAGACTTTGACCAAGTTTGGTGAATTTAAGGAATTAAAATACTACCTTATACAAAGATAGTTATTAAATTGTAAAAGATTTATAAGAGATGGGGCTATATTGTGATTTCTGAAAACTTGGGGTACTAAATGGAGTTTAGTACAAACCTTAGGTTATTAGGAATTTTTAGAAGCTGATTTGGTTAAATTTGGAGTTTATATGAATTATATAAGTATAATATAGGATATTTCATAATATTGTTACAAATGGGTAACATATATGGTAAAACCGAGATTTAGGGAAAGTATACAGTTAGTAATGATGTTTATAACCTTTTGGTATAGTTTGGTAATTTTTGGAGTTATATATAAGGTTTTATCAAGATATATGTATAATATATAGTTTTGATGATATTAGAAAACTATATGTCATAAAGAGGGGAATTTGGTGAATATATAAAGTTAAGTGGTGGAAAAATAATTAGAATAGACCTAGGGGGTCTGTTCGGTTATTTAAAAATAAATAAATATAACCATAGGTTATAATTATATTAAGGTTTAAGGATTATAATATAAGGTATATATTATAAGTGTAACAAGGAAATATAATTTGGGGTTGATTTGTAAATTATGAAAGTATGGTGAAGAATAATTAATACCGAGAGTTTTAAGTGCTGTTTGGTATTTATAAACAAAATATAACTATAAGTTATAATTGTTTTAATGACTTAAATGTCATAATATATGTTATATAGCTAAAATATAACATTACACTAATTGTGTGGTGGATTTTGTAAATACTTAAGATAAAAGGGTGCTGTTCGGAAATGTTAACATTTTTAAATGAAATTTATAATATGGTTTTAATGTTATAGGAATTATAACATTTATAATATAAGAGGTATTCATTAGAAAGAATGAATATATATTATAAGACTTACCATATAATAAATAGTTCCATAATACATGTATATAAATAAATATATGTTATGGTGTAAAAATATAGTATGGTTTGATAACCATGTATTATCATAATTTAAAATGATGAAAGGTGAAAGGGAAAAAGAATTACAAACATTGGATATGGAATCCTAATGTTAGGAGTATACATGTGATAATAAGGATTTACATAATTGAAAGTATTGTTTACATATGAATTATACCACATTGAACTTGGAAAAAAAACAAACCTTAGAAAAATAAATACTAAGGTGAGATGTATAAATCATGATAAAGAATCATGCATACAATATAGAAACAAACTATACGACATACAAGGGTATGTTAAGTTACATGCGATAACAAAGTTCAACAAAAAGTATATAAACATGCGAGACAAGACTACGCATGTAATATAACGTTTTTCCAAATCTCGAGTTAAGCCGAAAACCCGACAAACGTTGACAGTTAATAACGGGGGACTAACCGGGAGGTATTAGTGACGGTACGGGGTACCGTAGAGTTATGTTATTATACGGGATGCTAATCAGTAGCATTATGTATTGTTTAGACTGTTAGAGGCGACGCACGGAGCATAGGATCTTGCTGATTCATACTCCACCGTAACACAATCAGGGTGAACGGTATGTTGTTATGTGTCTCTGATTGTCTCTGAGGGTTTCCTCAGTTCAGACTTCTGTGTGATCTGTGATAAGATTGTTTGTCTGAATGTGTTAATTAATATGCATGAACTGTATATTTAGCTGCTTATTATTTACTGTTGTTGAGTTAACAGTATCGGTTCGTATATATGAACCTATATATTAAAACGAACTAGCGGCTATGGTGCTATCTTATATGAAATATAAGGATCGTCAGAAAAACGTTGTAGCACTAGGATAATAAGATATACATATTATCCGAGACTTTTATACGGAGCATTGGCCTTTCTATACGCCGCTCTCGTATCTAACACTGGATCCCGAGTTTACAGACTCCGGATTGGACTAATGACCTTAGTCTGCGGTGTTAGAAAAAAATGGTAATGCGATGCGATGGTATAATTAATTAATGAAAGATAGTAAAGCCAAGAGGATGTGGCTCTTGGTGCGCGCTGTGATCACAAAAACGATACCAGGATGTCCGCGTACGGGTCCGTAAGTATCAAGAAAATTTCCCGTGAGCTAGAATGGCTCGTTGGTCAGAGACTCTACCGTTGGAGTGGCTACTACCGTGGGTGACCCGCCATAATTTATGGGTAATTAGAGACATGTCGTTTTTAACGAGACATTGTCACTAGGTATAACTGAACAATTAATACAGTTGAGACTTGTACAGTGGAGAACAATATTGGTTTCTACACCATGGACGAGAATTAATACTTGTTTGTTATTCTCGTTGTTTCGCTTTGTTGTTCATTGGTTATACTTGTGGTATATTATGTGTGTTCATGGTTGTGTTATTGTATGGATATTACTGTTAAATGTTTTACAGTTTAAATATTTAAACGGTATTGCATGTAACGAACCCCATGCTCTCGACCAATTAATTGAGGGGTTTGAGGGGGCATGACGGGGCATGTGATAACATACTCAGCAGGGACTGATTCCATACCACACACCATTTTTATTTTAGGAGATTAGCAGGTGGGTTGACGCGGGGCGCGACGGTTGTGATATTACAGTTGGTTAAAACTTGGTACGGTCTGATACTAATGTTGTTTGGACTCGGGATGTGTAACCGAGGTGTATTTTGGTTAGATGCTCACGAGTACGGTCTGTAATAATTGGTTGTTGTTGGATTTGTTTTAAATTGTTTAAGTACTACTATCTATCTTCTGTGATCACTGCGGGAATACGTTTCGCAAGTTGATTATCAGGTAATTCGTTATCATCCGTATGGGCGAGTGATAACAGTGACACCATTAGAGCGCCAGTCTGTTATTTACCGCTGCGAATTAGTTATTATGTGCGACATTTATAGGATAATTAGGAGCCTAATTAGTAGGGGTGTTACATTGTGGCAGATGCTTTGAGCAGAAAGAGGAGTCACTCGGTTAACTCGATGTGGGTTCTCCCAGACAAACTGATTTGTGACTTCCATAAGCTGAGGTTGTTCCACATGAGTGTCTCTTCCGACATTTACGGGGAGATTCTCAAGGGGCATCCTGGTGATGTAAAGTTGGAAAGGATACAGGAGAAGATGAAGGATGGTAAGGCAGAGGGTTTTGAGATCCACAACTACGACAATCTCAGATTCAGGGGCCGGTGGTGTGTTCCTCAGGAGTGTGCGGACGTGAAAGAGAAACTGATGAGGGAGGCTCACAATACTCCATATTCAGCCCATCCAGGCGGGGAAAAATTGTATAAAGATCTGAAGAAGCAGTTCTGGTGGCCGAAGATGAAAAGAGAAGTGGCAGAGTTTGTGTCGAGATGCCTCACTTGCAAAAAGGTGAAATTCGAGCACAAGAGAAAGGGATGACTACTGCAGCCTTTGGAGGTACCCAGATGGAAGTGGGACTCCATCTCTATAGATTTCGTGGTTGGACTACCGCCAATGAGGGGTGGAGTCAACCAAATTTGGGTTATCGTAGACCGACTCACCAAGTCTGCTAGGTTCATACCTATGAAGAGCACTTGGTCTATGAGTCAGCTGGTAGATGCATACATCAAGAATGTGGTGAGATATCATGGGGTGCCCGAGACTATTATATCCGAACGAGATTCGAGATTTCTGGCCCACTTCTGGTAGCAGCTTCAGAAGGCCATGGGTACTAAATTGAAGTTGAGTACCGCGTTCCACCCAGCTACTGACGGTCAGACAGAAAGGACTATCTAGACCTTGGAGGATATGCTCTGTGTGTGCATAATGGACTTTCAGGTTCATGGGCGGACTTGTTACATTTAGTGGAGTTCTTGTACAATAATAGTTATCACGCCAGCATAAAGATGGCTCCTTATGAAGCCTTGTATGGGAGGAAGTGTAGGACCCCATTGTGTTGGAGCGATATCAGTGAGACGGTGGTATTGGGACCTTAGTTGATATAGGAGACTATGGAGCAAGTTTGGATCATCCAGAGTCAAATGAAAGCAGCCCAGGATAGGCAGAAGCCCTACGCCGATTCGAAGCGGAGACCGGTTGAGTTCGAGGTAGGGGATAGAGTCTTCCTGAAGGTGTCTCCTGTGAGAGGGATAACCAGATTCAGGGAGAAAGGGAAGCTGAGCCATAAGTTCGTGGGTCCTTACGAAATTTTAGAAAGAATTGGGGAGGTAGCCCACAGACTGGCACTTCCTGGTGAACTGAGAGAGTCCACAACGTCTTCCTTGTTTACCAGTTGAAGTGGTATGTTCTTGACCCGTCCCATGTTCTGCAGCCGGAGGTGCTGGAGTTGGAGCAGAACTTATCCTACGAGGAGTACCCTATTAGAGTCCTTAATCCCAAGACCAGAGAGACCCGATTGAAGTCCACTCGAATGGTCAAGGTTCTATGGTCAAATCACGGGACATAAGAGGCAACGTAGGAGGTCGAGGAGGAAATGAAGAAGAAGTACCCACAGCTCTTCGAGCATGTAACGGTTTAAGAATTGAGTCATTGATCAATTTGATTAAGCGTTGTCAGAATCAGCTTTTGCTTTAGAAGATGGTTAGGTTTAGCTTCGAGGGCGAAGCTTTCTTTTAAGGGGATGTGATGAAATACCCGCGAAATTCGAGCTAGAATATGCGCACTATATAATAGAAATTAATGAATTAGTCGTTATATTAGAATGCATATAATATGATTGTTTAGTCAGGAGTGATATTAATTAAGGCCCTGGGAAGCTAAATAAATGTTTTGTATTATTTTCCTTCTCCTAAATTACCGTAATTTCTAATATATCTTCCCTCACATTCTTTTTCCTAAAATTATATTTAATACTACACATAATTATCTAGCATCAGCGTTACCATGATTCCCACTCTTCTCTTAAATGATTTCTTAATATCTATTTATTGGGCATTAAACAAATATCTCCCCTTAGAAGATATTTTCAATCCATCCTTACCTCTTCCCAACAACTAGATTATTTATTTCCAATTAATAACTACTCCTTATTTATCTAACCTGTTGAATCTAGTTATTTTCAAATTGATTACAACGTTGGTTATTCAATCTACCTTTCAAATTATTTGTAGCCCTAATTGTTAAATACGCGTTCCAAAACTATTTACAATGTAGATTATTTCTTTCTCCCTCCCTTTTAAAACTAAATATATTTAATATTCAATTAATATGAACTATTACTGTTCTATTTAATCCACGATCTCCCCATCATCTTCTTGATCCTCTTCGTGACGTTATTACACTCCTCTCCAAAATTTCTGAATCCTCGTTCCTTCTTCCTGTAACTGATAAGTCTCTTCCCTGGTGCCGGTTTAGATAGAAGGGGTAAGGTCTATTACTTATTAAGGCTTTGGGATTATTTTGGGTTGTATTGGTATAGTTGCTGATTGGTAATCTTGTTCGCAATTCTAGACCCCGAATTCTCTAACGGGCGCTACTAGTGGTTGGGCTGATTCGTCTTCGTAGTAGTGAGCGTAATCAGGTAAACATCTGTGCTCATTATTGTTTTCTCGTGTGGTTTGTGAATTGATAGTGGATTATTAAAAACCCTTATTTAGGAGTTATTTCCCAGTGTATTCTGGATTCAAGGATTTTTCAACTGGAATGGATTATGGTTTTGGGAGACTTTCACTGGATGGATTACTTTGTTGGTACCTTTATGGTGCTCCATGTGAATTGTTGATGCCTTTATGGTGCTCCGTGTAATTAATGGTACTATGTACCCCGTATATCTATACATTGAAATTGCATGCGAACACTGATATGCAGTAAGCTCTATGATCTACTCCTTGGGTCAGAAGTACCTTCGGGGGGGGGGGTGTGCACACTTAAGGACTTAGGGTGAGGTGGTAACGATATTGTCGCGGCCCCAATTTGGGTGTCCGTCCGTGTATACTGTGATTGGAATTCTGGTGAAAGCTCTCCCCTAATTATTATGGTGATTAGCGATTATTAGAAATGACTTTGGCTTGGAACGTTGTGTGGTGAATTATTGATTTGTAAATCCAAAAGAGTTTCAAAATGTATTTTACACTATGAGCCAATGTTTACTCAGTTTCACTTATTTGCGCGGTCCTTTTTGTGCTTTTTGTATATTGTTTTCTGATCGCGGGTAACTATGGCTGAATTGGGGATAGGGAATGCGCTACCACATAGTCTAGGAAAGATGGAGTTAATTCTAAGATATTGAGTTGAGGTATGTGTTTTCAAACACTTTCGTTTAAGTGCAATGTTTGGGAAATGTTTTGGAATTGATTTTTGGTTGGATAATGCCTGAGCAGTCAATGGGTATTGAGTGTGGCGGTAACGCCCTGGTAAATTTATTTCCGCTACTATTTGAGTTAAACTCTTGGTTGTTATGTTTAGAATGACATTCTTTAATAATTGCAAATCATGTTGAGGTTTTCATATGTTGACTTAAATGTCGTTACTGTTGGGTTATTTGGTATCTATTACTATCCAAGTTTATTGAAGCGTTTCTCTATCTACTGACATCAATTTTGTAAATATTTTGGTATCTTTCTAACTCTGTTTTTGTACTGGAAATTGCATTTCTGGACTTGTCCGAACGTTCGTCCGGGCATCAATGTTTGGACAGGCCCCGAGAGCATGCTTTCTTTTTCGCTGTATGTGTTGTCCAAACATCTGTCTGAACCTACATGTTCAGACATCATGCGAGGACGAATCCAACTTGTGAGTTTCGGCTCATGTCCGAACTTACAATTTCGGACCACATAAGAGTTTTATCGGAACTTGTGTCCGAACTTACATGTTCGGAAGCCTTGTTTTCCAACTCTCGACATGTGTCCGAACATCAATGTCCGGACACAAGTTCGGACGCTTTTACTTCCTGACTTCCAAACTCTCAACTTGTGTCTGAACGTCAATGTCCGGACACAAGTTCAGACACTTGGGTTTTCTCAGCCTGTTTCTTCTCACTTGTGTCCGAACGTCTTGTGTCCGAACGTCAGACGTCCGAACACAAGTTCGGACAAAGGTTAATTTGCAATTTTAGGACTCGTTTGAAGTCCGGTTTTGAATCCGTTTGTGCCGTTAGATTCGTATTTTTGTATACTTTCATTTAAGGCAAAGTCTTGGGTGTTACAGTAACGCCATGACCCTATGGATCCATAGATCCCACATCAGAAAGCCGTAGTGTAACACCCCAGTTTCAACAATATATAACCTCGATTTATTAGCATCAAAATTAATAGTTCACGGCGGAAATATAAATAAATAAAACATGACCTAACCGGGATGTTATCGCCTCACCCATCCTAAAAGTGCTGAGGCTAAACTTAAAGTCAACAAGATAAATAAAAATCCCAAATGTAAGCTACAACATTAAGATCTCCTCAAATGTATGTTCCTGAACCAAATGATTAAAATATTAGTCGTTACGCGCCCCCTTATCCCAGCAACTTAATCATCCATACATGCGGTCAGAAAACATAACAACACATAAGAAAGGACCGTGTAAATTAGAGAAACTGAGTAAACCTGCAACACCTTGTCAAATATATTTTAAAACTCAGTGAATATAATAAGCATCAATAGACACAACATTAATCAATTCTTAGAATTAGGACAATCTCAATCGTCAATCAATAATATCACAACCCAATCTGGGATGATGGAAGTCACCAAAGTTCCACAATGCATAAGTTCCAATAATTGGTACCACAACATAGTTGGGACCGATCTAGTTCACCCTCACTTTAAGTCCTTAAGTGTGCACACCCCTTAAAAGTTTTATCGACTAATGAAGTAGATCATAGAGCTTAGCTGCGGTTTGAGACTCAACAGCGCCAAGATAAATTAGCCACATGCCTTTTCCAATTCCAAAATCAATCTCTCCCATCAAATCCAGAATATAATAGTTAGTTCAATAATCATATAATACCAAAGTTCTTAGCCACCTCAAACATTTCATACCATCTGTGTCATATAAGCATAAATTCCACATTCACAACCAATATAATCAATTTCAATATACCACACAAAATCACAAAGTAAAATAGGTGAACACAAGGTTTACCTAAAATCCACAACAATATAGATGTCGGCAACAATTAATCCATAATCAAATAGCTAGCAAGCCCCGTCGACACGTTCAAAATCTAACAATTATAATATCACTTTCAGTAACTCTCCAATTATATATACGTATCCACTTCATTATAAAAAAAAATCATTGTACGTATGAATTGACGTGTAACTTCACTAGAGTATACATCATATCTTAAGTATTGAACTAACTTAATTTACTTGCTAGAGAAAAGTGTTTACAAAATATAAAAATTATAAAATTACAAAATTAATAGAGTAACCGTATAATCATTGCCACATAAAAATAATAGTAAATAAGGACGACATGAATAAAACAAAATAAAAGAAGAATACAAAGGAAAATTCGAAGTTGGACAGTACGGGTATAAAAAAAAATTGACGAAAATGACGTTTCATATATTGTGTATATCAACAGACAATCCTGATATGGGTGCGGCTAACATCACGTGGCTGACTGAACTGTTTTGTTGATTGGACTGTTTTTTTAGTATATTAATTTTAAATTGTTATAACTTTTAAAATATACATCTAAAATTAAAAAAAATTGCACCATTGTTCATCTAAATTCAAGCTCTTCAAAACAAGACCAATCATGGATATATTTTGACAAATTTAAAAATTTATGTTAGTTACATGTATATTCAACATATATCAACGACACTTATGATTCACCACATACAGTTAAAAATACACCATATAACATAAATAATACACCACAAAACAATAATGATTTAGTATTTGTTCCGAAGTTTGATATCTACTTCACCACTTATTAGTTAATGAATCATAATATCAATTTCAATGAATCATAATATCAAAATTAATGAATCATAATATCATTTTAGTGTATCATTAGTGACATATAAAATAAAATCTTTAAACAATAATACAATACAAAACAATATTTAGTACGGAAGAAAATGATTCACCATATAAGGTTTAAAATACATTACAATATAATAATAATACACTAAAAATAATAATGATTTGTATCAGTTCCAGAGTTTGTCATTTAATTCACCACTTATTAGTTAATGAATCATAATATCATAATATCAAAATTAATGAATCATATCTTCATTTTAGTACATCATCGTAAACAAATAAAAAAAATTAAACAATAATGCAACACAAAACAATATGAAAAATATATGATTCACCATAGAAGGTTTAAAATACACTATACAACAATAATAATACATTATAAAACAATAATGATTTTGTATCGGTTCTGAAAATTATAATCTAATTCACCACTTATTAGTTAATGAATGATAATATTAACTTTAATGAATCATAATATCAAAATTAATGAATCATATTATCATTTTAGTGTATTATTATATATATGTAAAAATAATTTTTTTTCAAATTTGTCAAAATATATCCATGATTGGTTCTTGTTTTGAAGAGCTCGAATTTAGGTGAACAGTGATATAATTTTTTTTTATTTTGGACTTATATATTAAAACTTACAACTATTTAAAGTTAATAAAATAAAAAGACAGTCCAATCAGCAAAACAGTCCAGTCAGCAGTTGACTGGTACTGCCAAATCACTGTGCCACACCTATTTTACATGCGGACACGCCGTGGCGTCGAATCTGCCTGTATAATTAGTCATAAATCTCACCGATAATGTCTCTTAAAAAAAAAATCTCACCGATAATAATTATGATGATGATTCGAATCGATCAGCACCGAGACCAGGGTAGGATAATTTGGGATGTGGCGGCGCCAACAACCGAGAAAGATTAAACGAAAAAAAATGCTTAAGAGCACTGAAAACGTGATCTAGGTTTTTCCTCTTTTTTTGCTTGGAAAGGTTCTCATGTAGCACTTATATAAGAACATGAGAGATCCACGTTAAATAAATCAATGAGGAAACTCAATATTTTACTTTAGGAATAAGTAAAGGGAAAGAAAAAAATAAAAGTAAAAATAAAAAAAAGTTGGAGGAAGATTAGGCGAGTAATAAACTAATATATAACAACCAAAATTTATTTATAGTTTACCAAAGATATATAGAAATATATGAGAAAGATATATTGAAAAAATATATGGTTATTATAATGAGTAGAATATGTTAATTAATATGATAAATCTGACACTCTACAATAGTTTTATAGGTATTTCACGTAGAGACAGCTATGTGGCCCCGTCGGTGCCTAAACGTTCAAAGGGGAAAACCCAAAAGGAACTAATACAGAAGGAATTCCTGCGCAGCATGCTACGGGATAGTCAGACCCAACTATCCAAGGCTTAAAAGCTAAACATCTAGGTCCCCAAAACAGAAGCTTTGCAGAATAGAGCAGATTCCTTTATCAAAACAGAACAGAAGGCAGAAGCTTATCAAACGGATCAGAAGTCTTAAGCAAAACAGAAGTCGTAAACCGACTAGCAGATATGAAGCCAAACAGAACAAAGTCACTCAAACACTTTTCCAAAGCAAATCAGATATCAGAAACATATGAAGACTTTCAAAATGAAAATACTCATAAACATATGCCAAAACACATCAAAACCGATAGTATACACTAAGAGGAACACAACACCGTCAACGTTGATCAAAACGGAGCTTAGATGAAGAAGTTACACAGAAACAGACATGTGTCCGGACATGCGTCCTACCTTGCATGTCCGGACACACTCCAAGGACAAAACATACACACGTCCGGACATCTGACCGCACTTACATGTCCGGACAAAGTCTGAGAAAAACTTACGTGGGTGTTGACTTGTGCCACGGTTTGCAAGTTCAGACATAAGTCAAATTGCAAACCCAGAGACCATCCTCTTACCCCAACCGGTTCCGTCTGGACACAACACAAAACATTGCAAAACAGAGGCGTCCGAAGCCACGTCCAGACGCTGCGAAACTTGCATAAAATAGTAGCGAACTCACGCCACAACAATGGCATAACTCACATACATATTCTACTTAACTTATCAAGGCAAAATAGCGGATCGAAAACACATTTCCACGGGGTTTTAACACATCGAAAACGCAAATCAGAGACACACCAAAATCACCACAATCAAAGATCGAAACAAACATACATGGAAAAACAATAATCAGAAACCCCCGTGAGTAAACATACATAACCGAATCCATCTACCGCCTACCTCACATCCGAAGCAAATAAACTCTCTGCAGACTCCACACATCGCTCCCCTCGAATTCTCCACTCGAAGTCACAAACACTCAAACAATTTGGAAGAAGACTGGAACCGGAAAGGAACGAAGACAGGAACGACAATGGCTACCACACTCGAAATTCCAAACCAAACTCAACCACGAACACCACATCAGAACACTTGAATGGTTGAATTATAGAGAGGAGGAGATGAAGAAGAAAGGGAGCAAGGGAGGTTACCTCTGAAGAACGAAGCCGGAGAAGAATGAACGGGAATTAGAAAGGAAGGAGAAACAATTGAACGTGAAATAGAAAATAAGAAAAGATAGTTAGGAAATAATAAAAGGGAAATTAATTTCCTAACTCGTTAATCAATAACAAAACAAAAATGATATGTTAACCCTCATTTCTTCTAACTTAGGATAGTACGTTACAGATGACATAATCCCGCTAAAACAAGATAAGAATATCAGTAAGCTCCCTTTACGGAACCGATAACGAAAAGAATCCCCTAGGAAAGTTTGATGTCAAAAGTGATGTGGCCATCTTCCTTGGGTACTCTGAAAGGAACCGGGCATACAAAGTATACAACAAAAGGGACACTGAAGGTGGAAGAAAGTGTGTATGAGGTCTTTGATGAGGCTGATGTTCACAAGGTCAAGAAATCTGAAGAAGATGAAGAACTTGGATTTGACCTAGCTGATGAGCATCACACTGATAATCCCAAAGATGAATCACCGACTAAAGAAAACTTGCCCGACAGGTCGGCGACAGGTCAACAACAGGTCGATGAAGGAAACAATGATGTCGAAGATCCTCTATCAGCATCAACCATTCATCAATCTCGTACTTTGTACAAAGATCATCCATTGGAGAACATCATATCAGACATCTCCAAGAGAATTAAAACAAGAGCACAAACTCGAGATCTTCTAGCCTTTGCAACGACATTCTCACCCATCGAGCCCAAGAACATCAAGGAAGCTCTTCGAGACTCCGACTGGATTAATGCAATGCAAGAAGAATTAAATCAGTTTGAAAGATTGAAAGTCTGGCATCCTATGCCTCGTCCTTCACATCAAGGCATACTTGACACAAAATTGGACTTTAGAAACAAGTTGAATGAGATGGGAGAAGTCGTTAGAAACAAAGCTTGTCTGGTAGCTCAAGGATATCGTCAACAAGAAGGGATAGACTTCCAAGAAACCTTCGTTCCAGTAGCAAGGATGGAGTCCATCAGATTGCTAATTGCATTTGCTGCACACAAAGGAATCAAACTCTTCCAACTTGACATCAAAAGTGCCTTCCTCAATTGGTACGCCAAAGAGGAAGTACATGTTGAACAACCTCCAGGTTTTGAGACACAAGAAGGAAATGATATGGGACTCAAGCTTGACAAAACTCTTTATGGGCTCAAACAAGCTCCAAGATCATGGTATGATCGTCTATCTTCCTATCTTTTAGAAAACCAATTCAAGAGAGCAAAGGTGGATAAAGCCTTGTTTGTCTACAACAACATAAGGGATTTCTTAATTGTGCAAGTATATGTTGATGATATAATCTTTGGAGCCTCTGATGAGAAATATTGTAAGAAGTTTGAAGCTTTGATGAAAAATGAATTTGAGATGAGTGATCTAGGAGAATTGAAGTTCTTTCTAGGACTTCAAGTCAAGCAAAATGTCAAAGGGACTATCATATCCCAAGAGATGTACGTAAAGGATTTGCTAAAGAGATTGGGAATGGAGGAGTGTAAAACGTTTAACACACCAATGGCAGTTGCCACAAAAATGGGCATCAGGATTGGTAACCGACCGGTCGACCAACAATCATACAGGGAGATGTTTGGTTCTCTACTATATTTAACTGCTAGTAGACCTGACATTATGTATAGTGTTTGCTTATGTGCCAGGTTTCAAGCAGATCCAAGAGAAAGTCACCTCACAACTGTGAAACAAATCCTACGTTACTTAAAAGGAACCATGAATCTTGGTCTCTTTTATCCCAAATTTACTAACTATGACATTGTAGGATTTTCAGATGCAGATTATGGAGGATCTATCACTGATAGAAATAGCACATCAGGAACAACATTCTTTGTTGGGTCATGTTTGATCGCATGGGGATCAAAGAAACAACAAAGTGTTGCAATCTCAATGACTGAATCTGAATACATAGCTGCAGCAAGCTGCTGTGCTCAACTCCTGTGGCTTAAACAACAAATTGGTGATTATGGTGTCAAAACAGGTACATTACCAATTATGTGTGATAATACAAGTGCCATCTCTATTTCCAAAAATCCTGCGCATCATTCTCGTACCAAGCATATTGACATTAGACATCACTTTCTTAGAGATTGTTGTGAAAAGGAATTAGTTGGTTTAAAGTATAATTCTACTGAAGACCAACTAGCTGACATTTTTACTAAGCCATTAAGTAGAGAAAGATTCACCAAGATTGTTCATGATCTTGGAATGATGTTCATTAATCATAATTAAATTGTCTTTTATTTCCCATGATCGGTCACCGACATGTGAGCAACACCTATAATATTGTCGTTCAGTAG
The DNA here is from genome assembly GCA_023374045.1 of Limonium bicolor. Taxonomy (NCBI): domain Eukaryota; kingdom Viridiplantae; phylum Streptophyta; class Magnoliopsida; order Caryophyllales; family Plumbaginaceae; genus Limonium; species Limonium bicolor. The sequence goes on along the minus strand of CM041777.1, from coordinate 112,005,321 downwards.
TCAATGATCAGTTTAATGCATAGAAGTTATGTCAAACGACTACTTGAAACTAGGGATGTCAATCTTGACCCGAACCCGAAATCCGACCCGAAACCGACCCGTAAAAAACCGGGTTCGGGTTGAGAATTTTGACCCGAAATGATTTTCGGGTCAGGTTCGGGTTGGGTTATTGGAACCTGCTTCGGGTTCGGGTTGAACCCACTAACCCGTAACCCGAAAAAAAAATTAATTAAAAATAGAAAATATGTTATATTTAATGACTTAATTAGTATTTAATGATTAATTTATGACTAAAATAAACATTTAACCGATAACATATGATTATATATTGTACATAATAATTAATTAATATTATAGTATTATATATTTTTATTAAATAATCCAAAATTTTAAAAATAAAATAAATTTTTGAAAAAACGGGTCGGGTTCGGGTCAGGTTCGGGTTGACCGAAACTATTTTTGGGTCGAGTTCGGGTTGAGCTCAACCCGACCTGAAACCCAATTTTAACACCCCTACTTGAAACAGATATGTCATTTTCCACAACAAGGAAGGTTAGTTTAGAGAAGGTCCAACGGATAGAAACGGAAAAATTGCCAACGAGCCTGTCACGACCGCTGCCTGTTACGAATAGTACTGTTGGGACATGTCAGCGAGTGGATGAGGAATGGTCACCGACCGTTACTCGATATCTATAAAAGGGCGATGAGAGTTTTGCTCTTGTCACACTATTGCCCTCACTCTCTCTAATCTCTTTAAGCATTCAAAGTGATTTCTTTTCTCTCTTTAAACACTCTTGTGAGCTTAGTGCAAAGAACCCCTGTCTCACAGCCGCTAAAGAACTTCCGATCAAAGAGTAGTAAATTCCAGCAAATTCCCTAACCTAGAATGGCACCCAAATCTGCTCTCCGTTCAAAAGCAAAAACCATACTCAAGGAGGCCTCACCAGAAAAGGCAACCGACATACAGCCAACAGAGATTGTCATAGATACGCCGCCAACTCTCTTGACTAAGGAAGAAAAGGACCAACTCACAGTGAAAGTAGTGGAGGAAGGCGAACTGCTTCCTAGTGAGGTAGAATACATAAAGAACCATCTTCCTAAAACTTACTATCTCATCGAATTTGGTACCTTCAAACCAACTATCCTTCCTGCCCCAACTCCCAAAGAAACACAGCCAATGTCCTCTCCTACTCCATTTCCAAAAATCACCACAAAACAATCCAAAGCTAGATACCCAAAAACCAAAATCTAGTCATCTGTTACAACCAGTCGAATGACTCGTGCATCCAAGCGCACTCAAAAACAAGAAGCTCCACAAAAATCCCATTCAACTCCCGAAAGAGCAACCCGTCAATTACACTTTACTGATGAGGAAGAAGCTACACCCTCACCTGTCGTTGAAGCAGTTGTTCAACAAGTGGATGAAGAAGAGGTTCAGAGTGATGAGTCGTCACCAAAGGATGCTTCAGTAGCAGAGAAAGTTCAAGAAGTAGGTGTGTCAGCACCTGACTCAGAAGAAGAAGCGGCGCTCATCGCCGTGTTTGGAGAACCGGTCATTAACAGGTCACCGACATCTCAGTGACAACTTCAAGTTGACGATAGCGACACAGAGTCGCCATCACATGTCTTACACACGCTCGACGAGCGTGAGCACCTCAAAAAGGCAAAAAGCAAAGCAAAGATGGCCTCCTCTTCACATTCTAAAGAGCTCGACGAGCTCCTTCAAGCAAAGAAGGCAGTTGCAAAGCCACAGCCTCCTCAATCTGTGAAGCAACTCAAGAAGGTCAGCGAGCTAGAGCCAACCTTGATCAACGCTGAAAATGTCAATGATAAATCCTGTTCAGTCTTACCAAAAACACTGGACATGGAATGGATGGAGAAAATGGGTCTAGGAGAAATCCTAGAACTATTAGAATACCAAGGATGGGTTGATTTCTTTCAGGAGCCTATCTCAGTCTACACCGAGCTGCTCAAAACACATATGCGACATCTAGGAGCACTCAAAAGCGACGACGACGACGACTACCTCACCTCCACAGTCCAAAATGTCAAGGTCACCATCTCTAAGTCTTGGATTTGCAAGACTTTCAACCTAGAGCTAGAAGGGCTAGTCATTCCTAAAGAGACAACCTAGAATGAGCTAGGACACCAAGGAGGAAGAATGGTAAATATGCTTAACAAAGGAGCAACTATAAAAAATTTCCATGTTGTTGACATGTCCATTACGGACAGAGTCCTTTTCAGTCTGATCACACATAATATCACCCCGAGGAGTCAACGAACTCATATCATAAATGCACGAGACGTGAGACTTATGTACGCCCTTGTTGGGATAAAACTACACGTTAATATATATATTTATAGCAAACTAATAGGCAAGTGCACCTATTCGGAGTAGTAAAACAAGTTTCGTATCCACAGGGAAATTGTTCAATTATCCTAGTCTTGGTAGTTAATAAAAACTGTAAAAAGGGGTTTAGCCGGAGGCAAGCTTGATTTGTTGTTGGATTAGTACAGAAATAATAAAAACAGTAAAAACAGTTGTGTATTAAGTGGATGGAAAATGTGCTAAGGAAGGTGAAATCGCCCAAATATAATTCAGATATTAATTATAATCCTGGTTTGCTCTTATTTGTCTGTTAAGAATTTATCTTGTGGCCTTCCTAAATCATAGATAAGGACAACTCTTAATTAATTCAATAGACTTTTTACAATCAGAAAAAGTCTAAAATCATTAATTAGCTTTAAGCGAGAATTCTTTTATAACAGCGATGGATTTTATCTGCTAATCAAGGAGATAATATCTAACGTTTATCTCTCTTTGTGGTCTATTCTCTAATTTACAAAATCATTGAAATTAGAGAAACCGTAAATGCATAAAAAGATCAGTTGTTAAGCATTTAATAATTTAGAGAGATAAAACAAATATTTATAAGCAAACCCGGTATTATAAATGCGTCTGAATTATTTTGGGGTTAAACACCCATCCTAAGCACAAATATAAAATTACTCAGACATTGACAGTACTAAAACAGAGTAAAGATAGAAATAACCATTATTCTGAAACTGCTTGCGAAGAACGGGTCTGCACTCGCTCTCACTTCTGCTGCCTCTTTTCTCTCTTTGTAAAATACTGCTTCTGTTTGAGTACGTACGTGAGTAATGTGGTGGAGTGGTGAAATAAATAAAAGATGGAGAATTATGGTGTTACGGGATGAATTGAATGGAAGAGAATGGAGTGTGGTGCTGTTTGTGTGATTTCTTTCAGTCTCTCGTACGTGGTGCAGTTTATTTATGGTAGAAGGAGTGGGTTTATATAGAGGCAGGGAATGATTGAAGATAGAACCGGAGAGGAAGAATTGATTGCAGATTGATTGCTCATTGATTGCTCATTAATTGCAGGGGACAGAGCTGGAGACAGACGCGTGAGGGAATTAAGGTAGGCGCTACGGAGTAGATGGATATGGCAGAAGCAAGTTGCAGACAGTCGGCGAAGAAGAAAACTGTTCGCGTCTGAATTTAGTCACGTCCGCGTGGCTGTCCGCCTGGTTTCATGCAGACACAAAGGGTGTCCGCCTCCCAGTCCGCGTAGTGTCATGCGGACACAAGTCCTGTCCGCCTAAGTGTCCTCGTAGTGTCATGCGGACACAAGTGCTGTCCTCATTGTTTCATGCGGACAGAACTCATTGTTTCATGAGGACACAACTCATTGTTTCATGCGGACACATAAGTGTCCTCGTTTGTGTCCTCGTGTGTGTCCTCCTAGTTCTGGGCGGACACAACTTGTTGCGAGTCTTGCGAACTTTGACTGGCTCTAGATTCTTCGTTTGGACTCCGTTTTTCGAGCCGTCTGCGCCTATGCGTTCGTCTCTTCGTGTACTTTGCTCCTAGCTTGGCTTTTCCTCATGTTTAAACCAATAAATTTATGAGATAATCAATAAAACATAAACTAGAGGAAAAACATACGATAAGTGAGAAATGAGCCGAAAAGTGCTGATATAATATATGAAATACACCCATAAAACATGCTCATTTAGACACTTATCACACCCCCACACTTACCTTTTGCTTGTCCTCAAGCAAAACCATGTACCCAAACAAGTAGGGAATGCTCAATATTAACAAATACTATTATGAAGGGTAGGATAAAGAAGTCAATAGTACATGATCTTAAACTTTTTAGAGGAGTGTGATCCATCACCTACTGGTGGCATAGGTGTGCTCAGGGTAAAAATAAAATATAGAGTTTCGGGGTATGATCCAAGGTACTTCAATGCTTCTTAGTTAAGGTGACTTTGAGAACTTTTACCATGGCCAACTTCTCTCAAGAATGGGCATTGAAGAGAAAACAAAAGGAAAAATAGATTTATGCATTTGTTTCACTTTTGCATAAGAGATGAAAAGATATTATGTAAGCATCAAGCTTTTATATTTAAGAACACTCAACTCTCTTTGTTGGTTACCAATGGTGTCTCGCAAGTCCCTTATTTATTTTTTGTATATATATGTATTTTTTTGACAGAGAAGCACCCCTTAGCAATCCCTAAGAAAGAAGACAGAAAGAACCCCTGAGTAATAAAAATCCATCCATTTCAGATCATTTGGTCGCACCGCATAAAAATGCTCCTCAAAAGTAATCAAAATTTTAAAATTTTTGTACATTTTATACCATTTATCCCACAATTCATAACAGTATTTATTCTTAAAGATAACAACCCACAAATAAAGGGTCCACGATATTGAATTTGAACAAACGCAAGATAAGCAGAGAGATTAAGCATTTTAGCATAAAATGTCACCGAAAAGGGCACACTCCCCCACACTTAAATTGAACAATGTCCTCATTGTTCACCAGAAAAAACAAGGGAAAGTTTCAGAAGACCTTTTCGGTAAGTAGAAAAAAAAAGAGAGAACACAAAGCTCACAAATAAACATTTAAGCACAGAAACTCTCCTCTGCAGATTTTATTTAAATAAAAGCATAATTAAAGAGACTGGTACTCCCCTGAGATTATTTTTGCTAGCATTATAGGAGTTCCCCCACACTTGAGCTTCAGCCTCAAGTAGTGTAGCTTGGTTGCGGTGTAGACATGAAACTGCACCTGCATAAGACACTAGAAGCAACCATACTACAAACGGGGTTAATAGTTAGCAAAAACAAAATTGAAAGAGAACCTGATAAAAAAGAGCATAAAAGCATATAAAAGATAAGTTCATCCGGGTTGCCTCCTGGAAAGCTGCCCTTGTTTAACGTCTTTGGCTAGACGCTTTGAAGCGTACTCAAATCTGAGGATCTTGTAGATTTATTGTACGAGCATCAACTGTCTCGAGATTACCACCCTGGTAATGCTTTAGTCTAGACCCATTGACCATGAAAGTTTGTTTTTTAGAATCCACCAACTCAACGGATCCATATGGGGTGACCTTGGAGACAGTAAATGGTCCAGCCCAATAGGATTTTAGTTTACCAGGAAACAGCTTTAACCTGGAATTGTACAACAGAACCAAATCTCCCTCATGGAACTCTCGTTTAAGGATCATCTTGTCGTGCCACTTCTTGGCTTTCTCTTTATAGATTCGGTTATTTTCATAGGCATCCTCTCGAAATTCTTCTAATTCAGTGAGCTGGAATTTCCTTTTGTCACCTGCTCTCAGTAGATCAAAGTTGAGGGCTTTCACGGCCCAGAATGATTTGTGCACGAGCTCGACCGGTAAATGGCAAGCTTTACCGAAGACTAGTCGATATGGGGACATGTCGATGGGAGTCTTGTAGGCTGTTCTATACGCCCAGAGTGCATCATCCAGCTTCAGGGACCAATCTTTTCGTGAAGAATTAACGGTCATTTGTAGGATCCACTTCAATTCTCGGTTAGAGACCTCAGCCTGGCCATTTGTTTGAGGGTGATAAGGCAAGGCTACCTTATGTCTCACTCCATATTTGGTCATCAAGGCTGTGAACTGCTTATTGCAGAAGTGGGATCCTTGGTCACTGATTATAGCACGTGGGACTCCGAATCGTGTAAATATGTTCCTCTTCAAGAACTTGAGTACTACCTTTGCATCATTTGTGGGAGAGGCGATAGCTTCCACCCACTTAGTGACATAGTCGACTGCCACCAAGATGAAGAGGTTTGAACAAGACGAAGGAAAGGGACCCATGAAGTCAATGCCCCACACGTCGAAAGGTTCCATCTAGAGTATGATGTTGAGAGGCATTTCGTGTTTTCTGGAGGTGTTCCCAAGTCTTTGGCACTCATCGCAGGAGGCTACAAAGGAATGACAGTCTTTATGTAAGGTTTGCCAGAAAAAACCTGATTGAAGTACCTTAGCCGCTGTTCGAGCTGGCCCATGATGTCCTCCGGCTTCAAGAGAGTGACAATGTCGTAGAATGTTTTGGATTTCATCTCGAGGTACACATCTTCTCACCATCCCGTCTGCACAGACCTTGAAAAGGAGAGGGTCCTCCCAGTAGTAATGTTTTACATCTGAAAAGAACTTCTTTTTCTGTTGGTAGGTTAGCCCATGCGGTATTACTCCTCGTGCCAGGTAGTTGGCCATGTCAGCGTACCATGGATCACCGGTGTCACCAATCATAAAAACGCACTCATCTGGGAAGAATTCATTGATGGAAGTGCCATCACTTGGTGCCTCTATGCGAGATAGGTGGTCTGCTACTACATTCTGCACTCCTGGCTTGTCTCTGATTTCAATTTCAAATTCTTGTAGTAGGAGTATCCAACGGAGGAGTCGGGGTTCGGCATCTTCTTTGGCAAATAGATACCTCAGAGCGGAGTGATCGGTGTGAATTATTACTTTGCTTCCCAAGAGATATGATCGAAATTTATCCAGGGCAAAAACTACTGCTAGAAGTTCCTTCTCAGTAGTTGAATAATTCTTCTGAGCGTCGTTGAGGGTTCTACTTGCATAGTAGATGGTTCTCAAGATCTTCTCCTTCTTTTGATATAGAACGACACCCACTGCATAGTCGCTGGCGTCGCACATAATTTCGAATGGAAGGCTCCAGTCTGGTGATATCACAATGGGGGCGGAGATGAGGCATTCTTTCAGTGTGTTGAAGGCTTGTAGGCATTTGTCAGTGAAGTCGAACTTGACGTCTTTAGCTAGGAGATCACATAGAGGTTTCGAAATTTTGGAGAAATCCTTGATAAACCTTCTATAGAACCCAGCATGGCCAAGGAAACTTCTGATGTCTTTCACCGTCGATGGTGGTGGTAATTTTTCAATAACTTCGACCTTGGCTTTGTCAACTTCAATGCCTTTTGAATATATTTTGTGCCCAATAACTATTCTTTCTTTAACCATGAAATGGCATTTTTCCCAGTTAAGCACAAGGTTAGTTTCTTCACATCGGGTGAGGATAGCGTCCAGATTATTTAGACAGGATTCGAAAGTGTGACCAAAGACAGAGAAGTCGTCCATGAAGACTTCGATGCTCTTCTCAAGATAGTCGCTGAAGATTGCCATCATGCATCTTTGAAATGTGGCTGGGGCATTGCATAGACCAAAAGGCATCCGATTATATGCAAATGTCCCGTATGGGCATGTGAATGTGGTTTTGTCTTGGTCTTCAGAGGCGATGGGTATTTGAAAATATCCTGAATAGCCATCCAGGAAGCAGTAGTAATCTTGCCCAGCCAATCTTTCCAGCATCTGATCAATGAATGGTAGAGGAAAGTGGTCCTTCCGCGTTGCGCTGTTCAGTTTCCTGTAATCGATGCAGACTCTCCATCCCGTCGTGGTTCTCTGGGGGATTAGATCACCTTTGTCGTTGGGGACCACAGTGAGACCTCCTTTTTTCGGGACCACTTGAACGGGGCTCACCCATTTGCTGTCGGAGATGGAGTAGATTATCCCAGCGTCGAGAAGTTTGAGCACTTCTTTCTTTACTACGTCTTTCATATTGGGATTCAGCCTTCTCTGTGGTTGGGCTAAAGGCTTGTAGGTATCTTCCATGTATATGTGATGTGTGCAGAAATGGGGGTTGATACCTTTGATGTCCGAGATGGACCAGCCTATTGCCTTCTTGTGGCTCTGAAGGATCTTCACAAGCTGTTCTTCCTGTGTACTTGTTAGGGATGAAGAAATAATAACAGGCAAAGTACAAAAATCAGAAAGGTAAACATACTTCAGATGTGATGGCAATTGTTTCATTTCTACGAGAGGGGGTTGTTCAATGGATGGTGGTAACTTCTGAGTAGATAGCTCTAATGGTTCTGGTGGTGGGTAGCGTGGTTTCGTATATGATTTTATCTTATCCAGAGCTGCTACCATTTTGATTGTGTCAGGGTACATTAGTCGGTTATCACAGATTTCAGATAAAGCATTTTCAAGAGCGTCATTACGAATAATAGCAGATGAATTATCCTGCACAATAGAGTCGACAATGTCTATGAAAAAGGTATCTTCTATATCAGCGGGTTTCTTTATAACCTTGGACATGTCGTATTCTAAAGTTTCGTTATGCAGCCTTAAAATGATTTTTCCTTTTTCAACATCGATTAGTGCTCTAGCAGTTCTCATGAAAGGTCGTCCTAAGATTAAGGGCACCCTAGTGTCTTCTTCCATGTCAATTACAATAAAATCAGCGGGGAACACAAAAGTTCCTACAGTAACAATCAAATCTTCTATTATCCCTTTTGGGAATACTAAAGATCTATCTGCTAATTGTAATTGAATAGAAGTAGGCATGCATTTACCAATCTTAAGTTTGTTGAAAGTTGAGAGTGGCATTAAATTGATACTAGCTCCTAGATCACATAGCCCACTACCACAATCAACATTATCAATGGAACATGGAATGATTGGCAAACCTGGGTCTCCAAGTTTTGGAGGGAGACTCTTGAGAAGTACTGCTGACACTTCCTGTGTAAGGTGTACAGTTTCCACTTCCTGCAACGATCTTTTGTTGGTGATGATATCCTTCATGAACTTTGCGTATATTGGCATTTGTTTTAAAGCATCTGCAAAAGGAATATTAATCGTCAGTTTCTTGAAGTGAGTTAGAAACTTTCCAAACTGTTCATCTAAATTTTTCTTTCTTATTCTGTTTGGAAAAGGAAGTGGGGGAAGAATTTTAGTGAGAGAGGAAGGAGTAGATTCAGGAGGCTCCTTCTCCTTGGAAATATTTTTTGGAGGAGGGGGCTTCTTCAGCATCTTCTGTTCTTCTTCTTGAGGCTCGTGAGCTTGCTGCTCTTGATTATCAATGTCATCTCAGGGAAGAGATGAGTTGAGCGGCCTACCACTTCTCAACGTCACTGCCTTGGCCTGTTCCCTTGGATTTGGATTTGGCTGACTAGGGAAGGCACCAGGTGGCCTTTGTGCAAGCTGCTGGCTGATTTGCTCCAACTGTTGGTTGGTTTGTTGTATCTGGGCTTCAACCCTTCTGTTAGTGGCTTCTTGATCCACGAGCTGGTGTGGGTCGTAGTCACGAATCCTTTCATTAAGTTCCTGAATTCCTCATTTGGATCAAAGAGGTGAGGATGGTTGTTGTTGCTGGAAACCTGGAGGGGCACCTTGTGCTCTATAACCCATATTAGAATTTGGTTGGGGTCTGTTTCCCTGATAGGTATTGGAATTGTTTTCTGCCCTCCTTGGTTCTGATCATTATTTTTCCATGAGAAATTCGGGTGATTTCTCCATGGGTAGTTGTTGTTGAAGTTATTGTTGTAGGAATTACCGGGGCGGTTTCCTATGAAGTTTACATCCTCGTACTGGTTTTTACCTTCGCACTGATGGGTTTCATGAGGACCGGCGCATATGACACATCCTTCTGTAGGTGGAACTGGTGGTGAACTTGTAGGTGGGGAAGCTATTGTTTTTACGATTTCATTTTGAGATGTTGTTAGCTTTTCCACCATCTTTGCAAGGGACGAGATCTGGGCTGATAAATGATCCGTAGGCTCAACGTGGAGTAGGCCTGCTGCTCGTGGCGTTCTTCCTTGGATCTCGTCCACTGTCTTGTATTGCTCGTCATGGTTTCGAGAAGGTCCATTCCTTCTTTAGGAGATTTCATCATGAAACTTCCTCCTGCAGAGGAATTGACGAGTAGTCGGTTCCCATCATCCAGACCATTGAAGAATGACAGGCAGAGATTGATCGTAAGACCATGGTGGGAACACTTCATTAGCATATCCTTGAATCTGTCCCATGCGTCGTACAACGTTTCTCCCGGCTCCTGACAGAAAGTGTTGATTTCACCGATCAATTGCCTCGTTCTACTGGTTGGGTAGTATTTGGCAAGGAATTTTTGGGCCATTTGCAGCCATGTGGTGATTGATCGGGAGGGAAGACTTCGGTACCACCTGTTTGCTGAATCCGACAACGAGTGAGGAAATAGTTGTAGACGGATTCTTTCTTTGACGTTGCCGGTTGACCAAAGGAATTGCAGAAGTCTAGGAAGAGACTCAGATGATTTGGGGCTTCATCTGGGTTCGCTCCACTAAACTTGCCTAAATCCCGGACGGCGGTGATGTAGTGGGTTTTGAAAGCCCATCGTCCGGTTTCTAGCGGTGTTAGTTCGGGGAGAACTATGGCTGATGCTCTTCCTTCGGTATCCGGTTGGTGGTAGTCAGAGAGAGCACGGTGTTCTGGTTGATTTGGTTGGTCATGGTCCATTTCATATAACTTCGTTATCGGCCATGGCTTGATTTCTCAGGTTTCTTTGTGCTTGTAATAAAGTGCGCTCGGGTTCAGGTCTCGGACTGATAGGTGGAGAACCTCGGGTTCGAGTATTTGGCATGCACAGAAGATAACTTGTGGTTTGTCAGAAACTGTGAAATTAATTAATAAATAGAATAAGAAAGGCAGAGATATTGGTTAGGCTGATAAACGTTAATTAAACAACACTGATATATATTTTTTTTTTATATTTTTTTTCTATTTTTTTAACAAGAGTAAAATGACAGAAAATAAGTGACAAGGGAATTAAATGACAGAAATTTAAGTTAGTAGTTAGAGACAGAAATTTAAGTTAGTAGTTAGACAGAAATTTAATGTTAGTAATTAGACAGAAATTTAAATGACAGAAATTAAATGACAGAATTATAAGTTAGTATACTGGAAATTTAAATGTTAAGGACAATGGAAATTAAATGTTAAGGACAATGGAAATTAAATGTTAAGGACAATGGAAATTAAATGTTAAGGACAATGGAAATTAAATGACAATAATATTAAGAAGTTAAGTCAGATGTCCAAAGTGTCCGAAGTTAGATTAACAACAAAATAATATAAACAAAATATTACAGTATAGCAAGTGAACTACCGGAAACTAGGGAAATTGATGGAATCAATCTCCCCGGCAACGGCGCCAAAAACTTGTTGGGATAAAACTACACATTAATATATATAGATTTATAGCAAACTAATAGGCAAGTGCACCTATTCGGAGTAGTAAAACAAGTGTCGTATCCACAGAGGATTGTTCAATTATCCTAGTCTTGGTAGTTAATAAAAACTGAAAAAAGGGGTTTAGCCGGAGGCAAGCTTGATTTGTTGTTGGATTAGTACAGAAATAATAAAAACAGTAAAAACAGTTGTGTATTAAGTGGATGGAAAATGTGCTAAGGAAGGTGAAATCGCCCAAATATAATTCAGATATTAATTATAATCCTGGTTTGCTCTTATTTGTCTGTTAAGAATTTATCTTGTGGCCTTCCTAAATCATAGATAAGGACAACTCTTAATTAATTCAATAGACTTTTTACAATCAGAAAAAGTCTAAAATCATTAATTAGCTTTAAGCGAGAATTCTTTTTATAACAGCGATGGATTTTATCTGCTAATCAAGGAGATAATATCTAACGTTTATCTCTCTTTGTGGTCTATTCTCTAATTTACAAAATCATTGAAATTAGAGAAACCGTAAATGCATAAAAATGATCAGTTGTTAAGCATTTAATAATTTAGAGAGATAAAACAAATATTTATAAGCAAACCCGGTATTATAAATACGTCTGAATTATTTTGGGGTTAAACACCCATCCTAAGCACAAATATAAAATTACTCAGACATCGACAGTACTAGAAACAGAGTAAAGATAGAAATAGCCATTATTCAGAAACTGCTTGCGAAGAACGGGTCTGCACTCGCTCTCACTTCTGCTGCCTCTTTTCTCTCTTTGTAAAATACTGCTTCTGTTTGAGTACGTACGTGAGTAAATGTGGTGGAGTGGTGAAATAAATAAAAGATGGAGAATTATGGTGTTACGGGATGAATTGAATGGAAGAGAATGGAGTGTGGTGCTGTTTGTGTGATTTCTTTCAGTCTCTCGTACGTGGTGCAGTTTATTTATGGTAGAAGGAGTGGGTTTATATAGAGGCAGAGAATGATTGAAGATAGAACCGGAGAGGAAGAATTGATTGCAGATTGATTGCTCATTGATTGCAGGGGACAGAGCTGGAGACAGACGCGTGAGGGAATTAAGGTAGGCGCTGCGGAGTAGATGGATATGGCAGAAGCAAGTTGCAGACAGTCGGCGAAGAAGAAAACTGTTCGCGTCTGAATTTAGTCACGTCCGCGTGGCTGTCCGCCTGGTTTCATGCGGACACAAAGGGTGTCCGCCTCCCAGTCCGCGTAGTGTCATGCGGACACAAGTCCTGTCCGCCTAAGTGTCCTCGTAGTGTCATGCGGACACAAGTGCTGTCCTCATTGTTTCATGCGGACATAACTCATTGTTTCATGCGGACACTACTCATTGTTTCATGCGGACACATAAGTGTCCTCGTTTGTGTCCTCGTGTGTGTCCTCCTAGTTCTGGGCGGACACAACTTGTTGCGAGTCTTGCGAACTTTGACTGGCTCTAGATTCTTCGTTTGGACTCTGTTTTTCGAGCCGTCTGCGCCTATGCGTTCGTCTCTTCGTGTACTTTGCTCCTAGCTTGGCTTTTCCTCATGTTTAAACCAATAAATTTGTGAGATAATCAATAAAACATAAACTAGAGGAAAAACACACGATAAGTGAGAAATGAGCAGAAAAGTGCTGATATAATATATGAAATACACCCATAAAACATGCTCATTTAGACACTTATCAGCCCTCAAGACAAAGGAGAAGATCGACCTTCCAGCCATGATTCTCCTCATGCTTGATGAAAGCAGACACGTCAACCAGGGGCTAGTACACGAGGGAGTGGTAACCACAACCCTAAAAGAATCTGGAGTGGACACCGACAACTTCCACGAATGCTCGCGCACCACTCAGGATAGCATATGCTCAGAAATATTGTCCAAGATGGGCATCAAGACCAAAGGTGATAAGCTCATGGTCCTCCAAAAGCCCACAAAGAGCGAGGACTCCAGGTCAGAGCCTCGACCACTGGCAAGGACATCAGCTCTAAAGAGAAAGCGCAGTATCTCACCGGTCCACGACAGGTCTGGGACCAGTCTGGATACTCAAGCTCGGGATGTTCTTCAGCGTGTAAGGGTCACCCTTACTGCTGTGCAGGCTGTCTCCACTGAACCAAGTGTTCATCACATGGTTCAAGGAGCAATAGATTTTATAGACTCCCACATAGCCTGAGCGTTCGTTGTCTCTTAGAGACATGAGTGGAAACCGTGAGCATAATTAGTTTCTAAAGTTAGATTTTTCTTTTCCTTTATGATTTTGTAATGCCATTGACTATCTGTTTCGAAGTCAATCTTTTGACATCAATGAAAATGCAACTATTCTTCTGTCTATATTGAATGATTATCTTATCTACAAAATAATTTATTATATTGGCTGCCTCTTCCTTGATTAAAAATTATAAAATGATCTGAGATATTCAGTCCCATCCATTCCACTAATCCAATCTTCAAACTTGACACCTAAAAAGCCTACAAACATAGCCCACAAGATGTAGCACCTCATTTATTACCACTCACCGATCAGTCGTTGAGCATATCCTGTCTATAAATACTTGCTCACTTCATTTTCCACTCACAATCATCACTTCACATTTCACAAAATGGCACAAACTCCACAAAGCTCATCCAGTTCAAATGAACAAATAGTACACTCCACCATTCGTAAGTTCATGGCTACAAAACACCCCAAGAAATACATCGCCCAAAGCTATGTCCAACCAGTCTCCAACTCACTTACAACCTGGTCTATCACCTCAAGTGTAACTCAATTAAACACTCGTTCTCCACACTGCATGGAGTTCATAGTAGATTCTGATGAGTCAGATCTTTCTACCACAGTCGAATCACCCTTGTTCGAGTCCACTACAACTAAAAAGTCTTGGACTAAAGCTTGCTTTTCGGAAGATGAACCTTATGGCCTAGATGTCCTTGAATGGGATCACCATACACACCACTCTTTCTAGATTTTCTCGATCATACTAGTAGATTTTACTTATGGAATGCTATGGCCTTTACAATATCTGAAGTCGTGTAGTTGCTCCCTATTTTTTATGTATGGCAAAGGGGGAAAGGAAAGATATGTACTTGTGATAGTATGACTGTCTTCCTTACATCATGTAATATCTTAGTGAAGAACTTTCTACCCATGGTTATAGTATAAATAAAAGTTGTCATCTTTTATCTGTTGGTTGCTCAAATTAATCTTTCAACCCTTAACAAACTCAGGGGGAATCCTCCTTAGGGGGAATCTCTCGGATTTTAAATTGCCAAGTACATATAATTTTGTATAAGTTGCCATCATCAAAAAGGGGGAAATTGTTAAGTCAAGATCCTTTAGTTTTGATGATAGAAAATCTTATATTGTATATCTAATATGTTTGTCAAGATTCATGATTCAGATAGACAGGTAAAAGAGTGGCTTAGCACGCAAGGTTGCAAGCGCACTCGGTTCACGATATGTGCCCAACCGGTCGGGCACCTGTCTGAGAGAGCTCACACTAGAACTTCTAGCACATACAACAAGTCAGACACCGCACGAAGATATCTCTCATGCTTAAGAAGAAAATCAAAGACAAAAGACTGCAAGAGGATCAACACATTCAGACAGACACATATACCCACATAATCAACTAGCACACGACAAGAACACAACTCATTAATGTGCAAATGGACAAGATAAGTAAAGGGATACTTATCATAACGATTGCATAGCCGTAATGAAGACTAAAGGAGCATTAATGAGCATTTAATGAGCCAGACAGAATCAGGCAAGTGGGGCACACAAGTGGTGCTCGACCAATCGAGAGGGCTGCTGCCAGCGTGACCAACCGTAAGGCGACACGTAGTCCAAACACCATCAGATCAAGTTGAAGACTTTCTGCAAGTCTAGTGTGGTTGTTATGTGAATAATAGAAGCTGAAGTCGACTCCTAGAGTCTAGGGACATATAGGACAGTAGTTACACTCTAACTAACCGTATATATACTTGCATTTATTTCATATGTAATTAAGCCTGTACGAGAGAGAGAAAAAGATAGAGATTATCTAGGCAAGTGTGGATCAGACTTAAGAGTGTAAGGGCTAGAAAGTTAGTGAGCTGGTTAGTACTGGTGTTGTGTGTCAACACTTTGTATTTGGTAAACTGATCAGTCGGGGAGCGGTTGAGGAACCGTAGGCCGACTGTCAGGAGAGGGTAGAGGACTTTGGGATAAATTCCTAAACTGTCCCGGAGTCCGTGTGGGGGGCGAGGGACATTGAGTGAATTTCTTGTGTGCAAATTCTCAATCGAAATGGAGTTTCTAGTTTAAGTTTATCTCATGTCTTTTCCTAACTATCAAAGTTTCATTTAAGTCCACGATACGTCCATGACACGTCGGGGATGCGTCAGGAGCGCTTGCTAGTTTCACCCCTGGCGCTAACTCAATGAAGAACTCCACCTCACGATCCGGCGGAAGTCCCGGCACATCATCCTGAAATACCTCAGGGAACTCGTGAAACCACGGGAATATCCTCCAAGCGAGATCCCTCTCTAACCTCGAGGATATAACATATGTACCTCTAGCAGTCCTTTCTCAAGAAGTTGCACGCTTGCATCGCCGAGATATCTATTACCGAATAGGAGACTGAATTCCCAACAAACACAAGGCGGGGTCTACCCAGCTCCTCAAATACAACTCTCCTAGCTGCACAATCTATATGGCATGGTACTCTACCAATCAATCTATGCCCAAGATCACATCAAAACAGGTCATCAGCATAGGGATGAGGTCAGCGCACATAACTCTGTCCCGAACTACTACAGGACAGGCACTATAGACAGATTCAAGCACAAAAGGAGCAACTGATAAGTCTCATACTTATCATATTTAGTAGTTAGAATTATAAGATTATTAGTTAAAATAAGGTTAACATAATTAGTTTTTATATCATCTTGTATATAAAGTCTATTATATAAGTTCAGATTTATGTTTGGACTATTTTGCATGTCAGGAAGGAATTTCTAACCAAAGTACGAGTATTGGCGGACACAGCGCCGGGTATTCCCTAGCCAGCAACAGTGAGATGTCACTACGATTCGTTAGAAGATAGTAGTTAATTACCGTTACCAAACCGATTGATGCCGGATATGGTGCCGGATGTCTCCTGTCCGGCACAAGCATCGTTTCACGGGATTTGGTGGTTAATTGGCCGTTATAAAACACGTGGTTCCGGGTACTACTGACCCGGCATGACTCCCGTCACATGAGGATTTTGAAGTCTATAAATAGGCCGAAGGTCTAAGGCTTCAAACACACTTCAATAAGACAAAAACTCCACTCATACTTCACATTCCTCATACATTCCACTGTTGGTGTCAATTCTACCAAGGAAGTTCTGCGCGTCCATCCGCGGAGAGAAGATGAGATTTCTGGCGGGTTAAGGCTATGACCAATTCCCTTATCCTCTTTGTATTTCTTCTTTTATTTGTATGGATGATTAAGTAGAATTCCTTGTTATCCTTGGTTAGGAATGATTCTCTTTGTAATACATTTATGATCAATTAATAAAGTTACAAGTTTCCAACTTAGATTTTGATCTTTGTGCAAAGTGGAATAAAGTTCGCTACTTGTTCCCTTTTACTTCAAAATTCTAACAGAATGGGTTGAGAAGATCTAAGTGATCTTTGCCTTTGTCTTCTATAAATTAGGAGATGAAAATTAAGATTTGGAATTAACAATTTCATTCCCCTCTTTCCTGTTCGTTTATTGGCATAAGATTTGCTGGATTCGTAATGGATTAAGAGTGTTGGTTCGACCAGATACTGGAAAAAAATATTGACATTTTGACATTGCCGGATGCAATGCCAGGTGTATGGTGTCCGGCTCATTCAAGTTCTTGAATGTGCCGTGCATCTTATATCCGACATGTTCAAAAGTTGGTTAATTCGAAACTTGCTAATTTGACTTTGTGATCATACTGGATTGATTATTATCCCAAATCAAGGATAATTCATTGTAAATGCTATTTAGTTAGATTGTTAGATAGTTTCCTTAATTTGAATTAATGTTCAACTTCCCCCATTTTATTTAGAATAGGCAATTACTAGGATTATGACTAATTTTCTACTAAGCCCATAAGGTTCGATACTCTTGGTTGTAATTTACTTACACTATATTCCGACTGGGAATTTTTGCTACCCGTAGTAGAGTTGTGGGATTCTTTTATTCATTTATTCAATTTTGTATATTCTTTACCCTACAAAAATCTAGTTAGCAAAATGGTGCCGTTGCCGGGGACTTGGAATTAGTCCAAGTCCTAAAATTGGTGATTGCTCTATTCTGTATTCTTTTATTTATTTCATACATAATTTATTCGTTAATTTATTCATTCTTTTCTAAATTAGTTTGTATATGCCGTGCATAACACCGGACGTGTAATCCGACATATTCGGAGGAAGTCCGATGCAAGGAATAATACTTCCGACATGAAAACCGACACGATCTCAATATAAATTTAGTTTTCGTAAAATTTTAGTTTTATTCACATAATTTCTTATTTTATTTTTGTACCATTGTTTTTATTTAATTTCTTTATTCTTTGTTAAAAATATTGTAATGTCTTGGGTTTTCCCCTATATTTATATATGAAACCCATCTTACTTACTGGTATGTTTATATATGTTGCTTTTATGCTTCTTGTATATACAATTGAACAGCTGCAAGTGCGAGGTAAAGTTCAAAGTGCCGTGCATAGAGGCGGGTGGGATATATCCGGCTTCCTAAAACTCAATGTGCCGGATACGACATACCCGGCATCACACCCAACACTTCATAAAATTCGAAAAAAAAATTACCAGGTACGTTTTAATCATGTCTCTTCTTTTACCTAAACAAATCGAACCATAGTACAGTAGACCCAAGCGCCGCTCCTCTCCAACACCACAACCGACTGCCACTTTTACTTCGCCTCAATAGTCAATCCGTAGGTGTATTTCACTTAAATCTTAAACGGGTTCCATTATTCTCCTCTATATTACCTTTTTATTACTTGCGCTTCTTCAGTTTTTCTTCACATTCGAATTTTCAGCAATACATTGGTTTATGCGGTTTATTTAGCTAAATAGTGGACTTAGGGAAGGTAGTTACCTGATTTGTGATTTGTGAACTATTCTGGTATGCTCTATATGATATCTGTGTTGCTGGATTTCTCTGGTTCGAACTGGATTTCTGGGTTGAATGTGCCGGATGAAGGTGTCGGGTTACTCCTGTCCGGCATGACGTTGTATGAAGGTGTCAGGTTACTCCTGTCCGGCACAGATCTCTAACTGTTTTTCCTTGGTCTATTTTATCTCCATGCTTCTGAATGATTGCCTAGGATATAATCTACTCACACTATTCTTCATTTAGGTCTAATTTACAGGAATATGGGCATCTCTTGATTCGGCTCCAGGATCCTTCAAGTTTTATAAATTTCTTGTGAACTAACATTGATGATCTGTTTTGTGGTACCCTTCTCCTCTCTATTCTGCAGATGACTCGCCGCAAAGCCACCACTCCTCCACCCCCATCTTGCTTTGATTCTAAGGAGGAGGAGCTATTTGAGCAAGCTGACGCAGTCTTGGCAGACGCTACCACAGAGGAGGATGAGGCTCCTCCTGCACTTGAGGTCTTGCCACCCCGCCATTCTACCCGACGGGCGGGCAAGGAGCCAGTTTCAAGCAGTGCCCCATAGCCTACAAAGAAAGCCAAGACGGGGAAGAAGAAGAAGAAGTGGGCTTCTCCTGAGGTTCAAAGTGGGCCTGGCTCCACCTCCACAACCCCCAAGCTCGATGACTTTGGCACTCCACACCCCTTGTGCTCTCGTATCCCAGAGGATCCTCAGTTTGATGCAGAGGGTTTCGTTAGTCCTGCTGCTGCCCACTACTACCATCACTCCAAACAGAAGGGTAAGTGGGTCCAGGAGAGGCGCATCGATCAGAGCGTCCGACAACTATCCCAGATTGCCTCCCTTTTTCAGAGGCATTGATGGATGGGGGTGCTGGAGATCAGTCATCGCCACTTCTACTTAAAGCTGGTGCGAGAGTTCTATGCGAATGTTAAGTATCTCAGGGTATAGCAAGCATCCTAGACATAGCCTATGACCCTAGGCAGAGTTCCTTCGCCCGACAGTACCTCGTCACCGCGCACTCAACTATCATTGCTCGGTTTAGGTCTCGCGTCCGATACATGGACAGGGCCCATACCAGAGCTAGAGATGTGATTCCAGTCACCTTTATTACTGATCTTCGGCTTAGAGTGACAATGGAAATCATTCGACATAACATCAGGCCTTGTAAGCATGATGAGCTAAATGATATGGATTGTGCACTTCTCCAGTACCTTAGTGGGGCAGTACAGGGCACAGTTTCTACTCGGTTCCCAGTACATAGGTTGATGTTTTCTCAGCTGGTTCGGGCCACCATGTACAGAGATACATAGCGCCCTATTTTTACGATGCTCCTTAACCAGCATATCCTCCAGACTTTGGGGGAGGATCGGATTCCAAGGACCTTCAGTACCACCATGAATCCTCCCTCATAGATCTTCATCTGATCAGACGGTGGTGGTTTTGAGAGTCCACATCGGGCGCGTACCAGTATGTCCCAGCAGACCAGTGGCCTAGGGCACATGCCACTGCTCAGGACTACCCGAGCTACCAGGGAGATGAGCCCCAACTGATGTTGCCTCCACCTTCCTCATCTATCCCTCCACCTCCTCAGCCTTCCATTGCTGCTGCTAATATAGGTCTTCATTACGAGCCGATGGACCATTTTCAGCAGACCTTGGATCAGCAGCGCCAGTCCTTCGAGGTGTATCACCAGGCTCAGTAGGATACCTGGACAGATTTTGAGGCCTACCGGGCCAGCTATGAGGGGTATCGCTCTGAGATCACCGGCCAGGTTGAGGCAGTTGAGCAGCGTCAGCAGGAGGTTGTCACTGGTCAGCAGGTCTTCGAGGAGCACATTACTCAAAGCCAGGATGACATGAGAGTAGGGTTAAGGACCGTCTCATGAAGGTTGTGGATAAGATGGATAAGAACATGGCAGGCGACAGGAAGAAGATCAGGCAGGATGTAGGATCGGGTGGCTAACTCAAATTATCTCAAGGTGTGAGTCTGTGAGTTGGTTTGACTCAATGAACCTTTGTACGCAAGAACACTTAAAACATAGAAACACTCAATCGAACTGATTGAACTGAGTACGCAGAAGACTTAAAAGAATTAAACAAATTAATGCTATGAAAGATAGAAAGACTTTGTGGAGCTCAGCAAGATACACAAATAAGCTATTTTATTCTCTGGTCAAAATAAAATAACTTACAAATGCCCACTAGGTAGAAGAGATCTACTTCGTGCTTTTTCACTCACTCACCCAATACACTTTCTGATGGGCTCAATGGTAAGTGTAGCAAAACTAGGATCTTCCTAGGCAGAGTCTATCTAGATGCACTAACTGATTTGGTACGTATTCTCTCTCTGGCTTACAATGATAATTCTCTCTCTCTAATCTCTGGAATGTTTCTCAATAAAAGTGCAAATGAAACTAGCTATTACAAGGCTTATTTATACTGGCTTTAGGAGCAACGGCTCAAAGGAGTTAGTTCCAAATTTGTCGGAACTAACTTAGTGGGCAACGTCCTGTAACGCCCCTATTTAACATATTTATAGCGGAAATAAAATACTAAAGACGTACAGATCATCGGGTTCCAAACACCCGGTACCAAACCTCACCAAAATACAACTTAATGATTACAATAGTCACGGCCTGAACCTTGAGAAAACTTAACAAAAGTAAAACCAATAAAAACACGTAAACTCTCAAAACCTAATCCCATCCCAATCACTCGTTCTCTTTGTGGTCACCTGTAAAATAACTCGTACCTGCAAGATAAAACCAAGCAGCCCACCCCGAGTGGGGTGGGTCAGTTCCCTGGAATGGAACTGGTACGATCCTCCAAAAACAACTTAAAATACAATTCTTAAATAAATAATAGCTTGAATACAAACACTTAAAACACTCAGAGGAACAAAGCATTTCACAATTCACCAAATCAAAATATCAAGATAAGAACAAAGGTTAATAACTGAAAGATAAAGTTAGTGAACAGAATCACACCATGTGTTAGTGAACATCCATTTCCTTAGTTAAACCCAATTCCCGTTAGGAGTAGAAAGACTCAGACAGTCACAAAGGACTAGGAATGATAGAATAGATCCAAGAATCAATAACTCAAGAATGGAATAATTCAACTAGGAGAGATGGCCCCCACCGCCAAATATAAATGTCCGTATGGACGAGGGATATACCCCCTGCTGTCATATTAAAAATGTCCTGGTGGACGAGGGATATACAGCCCCCTGCTGTCAAATATAAATGCCCCTATGGGCGAGGGATATACAGCCCCCTGCTGTTACCATTAAAGACGCGCGCACGTCGAAAGAAAGATTTCCAAGATTGACCTTTTTCCAAATTCCCACTAGATCACCAACTACCCAGAGCAATACCAAAACACTCAGTCCTACAGAGTGCAGAAGCGTAAACCCTAAGCAGTCAATGTCTAACGGGACACCAAACAGAAGAAACCAATACCCAAGTGAGTTCCACATCCAAGGCTCAGTTAGTCACACAAGCTGAGTTAGTCACACAACCATTTCCTTTTTAGAAATTCCTCTTAAAGTCAGTTAGCGTTTTCCAAAACATTCCACAAGTCAATCAGCAAAAAAATATCGGAGTACGAGAAATCGTACCTGGTAAGTGAAGAACAATAACTAACTCGTACAAGAGATTTCCCCAATAGTAACCTATAATTAAGGTGTTCCAAGTGTCGATTAGTTAAGAGACTTATAAACTTAACAGCCTTCTTCACTTACTGATTAATAGTTTCAGGTTTACCATTATTCTCTTACAAAGGTTTGGGCTTGACTTGTTAACTAAATCCTTTATTAGGCCCATCTCGTTTAGTTTGGAATGATTTAGAATTTATTCCTGAGAGTGGCCCAAACTCTCTTTGAATTGTTAAAGTGGGCTTTTGGAGTTCATAGACTTGGGCTTAGTAGGTTAGCCCAAGACCGTATTAAGTTTATGTTGTGAAATAAAACCCTTAAATTAATAGTGATCATTTAATCACACACCAATTAAAACTTAAGGTTCATCATATATAAATATTCTACTTATTATAACTATCACAAGGATTATTATTTCCCTCAACTATTTTAATGTATTTATATACATGTATATTTATATATATATCTTTATGCATTAAAATTTATCCATAACATTTTTAGGAAATTTTACTGTATTTATTAATGTTCAATACTTCTAGGCTTAACACAACCGACTTATGGTTTATTAAATAATGTGTTTTCTTTATTTACTTAATATATATGAGTATACCCGTATTAGAAATTACTAAGACATTCCCTATGTAACTTATCATATTTAAACTATCTTAGTAATACAACCTTAAACTGTATTCCATGTATATTTCATAAAGTATTTCTTTTACTATATCTTAGGATTCTAGCTCTTATAATATTTAGTTATTATAAGTGTTAATTAAATTAATTCCTTGTTTTACTCTAAGTTACTACGTAATTCCCTTTTTATAAATGCGAAAAAATATATATATATATGTTTATTCCTTAGTTTAATTAAAAATATTAACTCCCATATAATATAGCAAATAAAACGTAGGATAATTAAATTCCTTAATTAATATAAGTTTCTACTTAAGTAAGTATATATACATATATGTAAATAATTTCACTTCTCTTAAAAGCCAATACCAAAACATTTATAAACTTACTGTTATAAAATGTTAATTTAGTTTCCCTTATTTTCCCCAGCTTAAAAGTTAATTAACAAACCATACTTTAATTTTTGGTTACATTAAAAACCTTATATTATAGGTTATTCTTATGAAAAACTCATAAAAACAATTTTTAAATCCTTTTACCATTGCCCAAAAATTCCCAAATTTAATATACAGTAACTATAACATTTAGACATATATAAAATTTTTATTTCAAAAAATATCTTTTTAATTTAGCCAAATAATTCCAGAAAACCCGTAACTTGTAAAAATCATAACTTATGTTTAAAAACTCCAAAACCATAATATTTTACATCAAAATAAACTAGATAAAATAAGGAATCTATGGTTAAAATTTCAAGTCAAAATACATTCGGGAAGGTATTTAAATTAACCCAACAATTTAGGACTATTTACTGGAATTTTATAAACTTATAATAACTATTTAATAGCACGATCTAATCTGGACCGTCCAATTCTTTAAACTCCGATCGGACGGTCCCTGAAACCCGTGTTCTTCAGCGATTCAGAATTGCAACCCGAGTACTAAATCTAGTTTTTCTCACAATCTACAGAACGAAATCGAGTGATTATTGTTTCTATAGTTTCGTAATCAAATTTCGGTTCCAATGATACCGGTTTCCCCAATTATAATGCAGTATACATCAAGTTTCGAATCCGATTTGAAGGTTAGGGTTTATACTCGTTACTGAACTCAATTCGAAAACAAAATCGACAATTACTCCCAACATGGCACGTAATTGACTAAATTAAAACATGGATTAGGTCGGAAACATGACTACGAACAGCAATATCGGAGCAATTTGATCGGAGACTCACCGGATTGTGCGAATTGTGTGAATTCAAATTCGGAAAACTGGGAAAAATATGAACTTTGAGTAGTTCGTGGTGCCAACTTCGCAGATCGATAACTAGCAGTACAAAACGAGTTAGGCTATGAGTAAGGGCTCATTGGAAAGAGCAAACTTAGATCTACGTATTGATAGCAAGAACTAAACCTAACTCGCACCATACAGAAAGAAATTGAAGTCGCAAAACACGAGTTTACCTTACAGTTTCGGTATTATTTTATGTGCTGGCGAACCCGAAACTTTAGACCTCTATATCTCCCAACTGGTTACGAATCGGACTTGGGCATAAACACGAAAATTGTAGAGGGATTAGAGATCTTTACAACGAGCTAAAGAAATCGAATTTTGGTTGAGAAACGAAGGAGTTATGATCGACGCAAGTTACCTGAAATCGATGAGAAACTGGAATTCTGGAAACACGTTTCGCAAGGTGCCAACTTTAGGTCAGATTTGCGGCTGATGTATAATGAATTAGGGGATGTGTAAGTAATGGTTAGAAAGAGGGCATTTTGAAGAAGAGAATGAAGAAGACGACATGGAAAAATATTGAAAGATGAATGAGATATAGCCGTCCAAAGTTAGGGCTAAACACTGAATTCTGTTATCGAAATTCAGGGAATCCAGAATCGCTTAAGTCCTGGCGCCTGTGAGCTTGACACGTGGCATCTTTCAAATTTTTGATCCAAAACTTCAATCTAGCATAACTTTGGCTAGGATGATCCGTTTTTGATGTTCTTTTTATCGATCTTCATGGTTTTCCATAACCTATTTATTGGTATAGGTTTCATGGCTTGGTTTGACCATTCTCAAAAAGTCAACTCTAGCAAGGCTTAATAAGCTTTAAGGTTTCTAGAATTTTATATTGACTTTTATGTTTCAAAACAATGTTCCAACACTTCCTAAAATCTTTATAATATATTTGGAGTGTTTAGAAATTTTCCCAAGATTTATTGACTTATAAATCTTATTATTAAATTCATGATACTATATAATAATGTATAATAATTAGGGTTAAATAGGAGAAAACCCCTAAATAAATTTCACAACTCCATATAATAATTTAAATTCATAATTCCATATAATAATTTAATTTTTAATAAAAGAAATCCCCTAAATTAATTAAATTAATTTAGGGGTATTTCAGTATATCCCCCTTAAAAGAAACTTCGCCTCGAAGTTTAACAATCAACCAATAGGCACTCACACCGCTTCGGGTGTGCTGAGACAGTAATAATTCCAATGAAATTCCATACCATTCCAATCCTTTATTTCCATTTCAACATTCCACTCGATAGTACCGAAATCAAAGTACCAAAATCAAATCAAAGTGAATCAAAATATAAACTGAAACAAAACACAACACAAACGTGACAAGGTACTGTGTCACAACGTAAAACTACGTACATACATACACCTCTCACACTACTAATACTGTTCTCCCTTTACTAACAATGCAACGAGGCATAATCCGGATGAGATAACAAAGGAGGAGTATGCCAGCATATCCCCCTTAAAAGAGCTAAGGTACGCCCTCGTACCGCCACTAACGTGAATCACCTCAGGATAGCAGAGTATCATACAAACAGATGTGGGTACTTGACTCTCATGGAGTCCTCGGTCTCCCAAGTAGCTTCCTCGACCCCATGATGTTCCCAAAGAACCTTCACTAACTTAACTGATCTGCCCCTCGTTTCTCGGACCTTCGTGTCCAAGATCTGTATAGGAGTCTCCTCATACCTCAGTGTAGGCTCAATCTCTAACCTCTCTGGCTGCAGGACGTGAGAAGGGTCAGGCATATACTTCTTCAACTGAGATACGTGAAACACATCGTGTACCTTCCCCAACTTCGCTGGTAGCTCGAGTCTGTAAGCAACTGGGCCCACTCGCTCCGTAATCCTGTACGGGCCGACATACTTAGGGCTTAGCTTCCCCCTCATCCCGAATCTGAATATCCCTCTCATCGGGGACACTCGTAAGAAGACCATGTCTCCCAACTGAAACTCGAGCTCTCTGGTACGCTGATCCCCATAAGACTTCTGTCTGGACTGCGCTGCCCTCATGTGCTGCTGAATAACCCTAACGTCATCCTGCAGTGTCTGAATATACTCGGGCCCAATCAAGACCGCCTCAGCAGGGTCACTCCATGATAAGGGAGTCCGGCACGGCCTGCCATATAGAGCCTGGAATGGTGCCATGCCGATAGACGCGTGGTAAGAGTTATTGTAGGAGAACTCTACCAGGTGTAGACGCTCTACCCAACTCCCCTGATAGTCCAGAGCGACTGCTCGCAACATATCCTCCAATGTCTGAATAGTCTCTCAGTCTGCCCATCAGTCTGCGGGTGAAAAGCTGTGCTAAGTCGTAGCTGAGTCCCAAATGCCTCCTGTACCTGACACCAATATCGACTGAGGAAACGAGTGTCACGATCAGAGACGATCGTCTTCGGTACCCCATGGTACCGGATATGCTCCGTGGTAAACACCTCAGCCAGTTTGGGCACCTTCCATGTGTCCTTGATAGGTATGAACCTAGCTGTCTTGGTCAACCTATCGACTATAACCCATATGGCGTTCAGTCTACCTCTAGCTGGAGGGAGACCGACCACAAAATCCATGCTGATGTCGTCAAACTTCCAGCACGGTACTGGAAGTGACTGAATCTGGCCGCCTGGTCGACGATGCTCAAACTTCACTTTCTGACAAGTGAGGCACCGAGAGACAAAATCAGCTACATCCCTCTTCATCCCGCTCCACCAGAATAATTGCTTCAAGTCCTTGTACATCTTGGTGGCTCCAGGGTGTACTGATAATGTCGAGGAATGAGCCTCTGAAAGAATCCTGGTCTGAAGCTCTGTCGCATCCTGAGGAACGCAGAGTCTGCCTCTGACTCGAAGGTGTCCCTCGCTGTCCAGCTCATAGTCGTACTTCAAACCGTCAGTCAACCCGTCTGCTAACTTCTGTCTGATGCCCTGTAGATAAACGTCACTGTCCTGGGCTGATACACCTCCTCAGCTATCGTGGTCGTCTCTATCAGGGCGAGAAGTGAATAAGCTCTTCTGCTCAGAGCATCTGCCACGACATTTCCTTTCCCTTCTGTGTACTGGAGGTTGATGTCATAATCGGCCAGTAGCTCAACCCATCGTCGCTGTCTCAAATTGAGCTCCTTCTGGGTCCAGATGTACTTCAGACTCTTATGGTCTGTCATAATCCGGACTGTGGCTCATACAAGTAATGTCGCCAGATCTTCAAGGCGAAGACTATGGCGAGGAGCTCAAGGTCGTGGGTGGGGTAGTTTTCCTCGTGCTTCTTCAGCTGTCTAGAAGCATACGCTACTACTCGGCCATGCTGCATCAGTACTCCACCAATTCCTCTGCCTGAAGCATCGCAATATACCTCGTACCCCTCATTCCCCTCTGGGATAATCAATACTGGAGCTGTGGTCAAGGCGTCCTTCAGCGCCTTGAAGGAGACCTCACAAGCCTCTGTCCACACAAAAGGGCTGTCCTTCTTCATCAAGGAGGTCAAGGGCTTGGCTAGCCTGGAGAAGTCCTTCACAAAGCGTCTATAGTAGCCAGCCAACCCAAGGAAACTCCTAACCTCTGTCACCGTGCGAGGTCTATGCCAGCTCTTCACTGCCTCGATCTTAGCTGGGTCTACAGAAACTCCCTCAGCTGAGATCACGTGTCCAAGAAATGACACCTTGTCCAGCCAGAATTCACACTTGCTGAATTTGGCATACAATTGTTTCTCCCTCAGTGTCTCCAAGACTGTCCTCAAATGCTGCTCATGTTCCTCCTTGCTCTTGGAGAAGACTAGAATGTCGTCAATAAATACGACTACCGACTTATCCAGCTGGGCTTGGAAGACTCTCTGCATCAAGTCCATAAATCTCGCCGGTGCATTGGTCAGTCCAAACGGCATCACTGTGAACTCATAGTGGCCGTATCTGGTCCGGAAGGCTGTCTTCTCAATGTCTGGCTCAGCTACAGCTATCTGGTGATATCCGGATCGCAGATCAATCTTAGAGAACACCTTTGCTCCCCTCAGCTGGTCGAACAAGTCATCGATCCTGGGCAGTGGGTACTTGTTTTTGATCGTGACATTGTTCAACTCTGTAATCTATACACAGTCTCATGCTTCCTCCTTCTTCTTGACGAACAGCACAGGAGCCCCAAGGTGAGACACTGGGTCTGATGAAGCCCTTATCCAGTACTCCTGCAACTGCTTCTTCAACTCGACCATCTCTGCAGGGCCCATCCGGTAGGAGCCTTAGCAATCGGTCCGTGCCCGGTACGAGGTCGATGTTGAATTCAACCTCTCTCAGTGGTGGTAGTCCAGGTAGCTCCTCCGGAAAAACATAGGGATACTCCGACACAATGGGAACATCACTCCTGAACTTCGGATCCGTCCTCAGATCTTGGGCATAACAGTAGTAGGCAGTAGCGCCCTTGGACACTTCCTTCATCAGGGATAATGCTGATACAACCTTCACAGTCGGCTGTTTAGGCTGCATTCGGTATGATACTGTGATCCCTGTGGCTGACTTCAAGAGGAGACGATGCTCTGCGTAGTGTAGTCTACCTCTGTACCGCTGTAGCATGTCCATGCCCTCAATTATGTCAAATCCCATGCCAGGGAAGACAATGGCGTCGAGAAGAAAGTCTGCTCCCTTGATGTGCATGCTCAGATTCTTGCACTGTTTGTTGCATTTGATCAATTCTTTAGATGGCAACAAAACGGAGCAACCATGGATATCCTCTGTGGGGGCATTTATCTTAGTATGAAATGCTTGGGATATGAAGGAGTGGGAGGCTCCAGAATCAAACAGGACGGTGGCCTCCACTCCATTAATTTGGAATGTGCCTGCAATTATTGAGTGAATTAAGTTCTAAGGTTTCTAGTAACTCTTCCAAAGCAGTTGTTCAAGGTTAATTGGTATACCTGTGATGACCGTTCCATTGCTCTTTGCTTGAGCCTGGTCCAACACATTCAGCCTGACCTCTAAATTTCCAGCTCCTACATGAAGAAATAAATTCTTAGAATTTCCATTCTTATTGAAAGCTTCATGAGCAGTTTAATGATTACAAGGCTGAAATTGTAAAGTACATAGCTAGATCTGTCTAAAGGTCAGGTTTAATCTGCCAGGTTTCAGGTGAGTCTGGTTAATAATGGATGTGGGGGCTGTGTTGGGCTTGATTCTCTTCACTCCATGGTAGATGAGTCTAGCTGCCCCACCAAAGATCAGTACATCACCTGACTTCAGGAGGATCTTGGTGGCAAGGTCCATCCTCTTCTGGTTACCAAATAGGAACTCCGCGTCATCTCCAAGTGATATGGAAACCACTGGAACTCCTTTGGTGATGGATTCTAGGGATTCATCGTTATCTTGATGCAACCCTAGCTTACCTTCTTTTCCATAAAAATTGATGATGCAGACGTCTGAGGTTAGGTCTGGGACGGGCTCATCCTCCAATTCTTGTGCGGCCTTAACTGCAGCTCTAACGATGGTCTGCAGTTCCTCCGGGATTGGTGGCACCTCCACTTCTTCATAGGTCTTGGTGGTGTGGTTCCACTTCTTACCTAGGCACATGATCTTCACCTTCATGGTTGAACCATTCTTGAAGGTAGGGGTGTAAAAA
Organism: Limonium bicolor; assembly: GCA_023374045.1. NCBI lineage: Eukaryota > Viridiplantae > Streptophyta > Magnoliopsida > Caryophyllales > Plumbaginaceae > Limonium > Limonium bicolor. The sequence continues at coordinate 111,975,618 of CM041777.1, read as the reverse complement.
TTTCCTTCCTTCACACCTAACTCCCTGATCTTGAGGATCAAGGCATACTGGACTGCCGGGGTCAGGTACTCTCGTAGTAAGATCATCCCGGGTCTCAAGACCTCACACTTCTCTGGTGGGTGTGGTTTGGCTTCAAAAGGGATATTGGGTGTGGTATAGGGCAAAATAGGAAAGCAAATATCGAAAGCTGAGGAACAATTGCCATTAAATAAATAAGTCAAGGTTCACACTGGAAAGGAAAGGTTCGTAACGAAACAAAATGAAGGGTTTATAGTTCATCCCTTTTTACATTGACAACGAAAAGAAAAACTAGACGACTGAATGTAAAGAAATAAGGTCTAAGCCTCTTCATGAGGAAAGTAGTCCTCACCAGGTGAACTCGGGTCATCACTTGCTGCCTCGACACGGTCCACCAGGTTGAGGATCGGTGCCTTGCCCGGCCTCTGGGGATAGTTCTGTCCCGGCCTCTGTGGATAGTTCTGTCCCGGCCTCTGTGGATGACTCTGGGCAGGGCGACTGGTAGATGGTCCAGCACCTCCTGTGCTACCTCGACCTCCTCCAGTAGTAGTAGCAACTGGGGCTCTAGCAGTGGTCCCGGTGGTGGGTTTGTAGTTCCAAGAATCCGGGTTCTTGTGGCATTCGAATCCCCTATGCCCTTTCTTACCACAGTAGTTGCATTCCACCAGATTTCCCTTACAATCCTTGCCTGGGTGGTCCCGCTTGCACCACTTGCAGAAGTATCTTCTCACCGGTCCGTTTCCTGTTTCAGTGCAAGGTTAGTGACGTGATAGCATAAATGTAGCCATATTATAGATTCTAACTTTTCTCACCCCTGGGTGATTCATAGCGGAGAGGCTGAACATTAGCGTTAGAAGGGACGATGGCCTTCTTGTTCCCTCCCTTTCCTGAGTCTGAGGGGGTCCTCTACCATTTCCTCCTCCATTGTCATTCCTCTCTTGCCTAGCACAATCCTGATAGGCAATGGTGGTCTCACAATCGTTCGCATCCTCAGCTAGTTCTGTCGTTGCAAGATGTGTTAGTGGGGAAATCTTTGCGTACCAGAAATTTAAATCATATTCCATACCTGTAGGGTCATCCCTTGGTGGAACCGATCATGGTCATGATCTTGAAGTTCAAGCCGGTATGGAATTTGTCCACCAGATATCTTGGGGCGTAAGCTCCCTCTCCAATAACAGCAAGTAGCTCCACAAACTTATTGTAGTACTCAGCAACAGAAAGACTCCCTTGCTTCAGCTGCTCGAACTCACTCCTCATCCTCTTCTGTAGATAGGATGGATAAAATTTAGCTCTCAGGGCCACTAGAAATGCCTGGAAGTCAAAGTTCGCCTGGGCCGTCAGCTCGGCTCTAGCAGTCTGCCACCATCGATGCGCGGGTCCCTGAAGAAAGTAGGCCGCTATGTCCACCTAGCGATTCACTGGAACATGCAGAGAGGTGAAGGCCTTCTGCATCTCGTCTATATACTTCTCTAACGTCCTCGGTTCTGGTTGGCCTTCATAGATGGGAGGACGAAGGTCGTTAACCGCCTTCAGCCAGTTGAACTCCCGGGGACCATTCGGTGGTGGTGGTGGTGGCTGTGGGATCTGAGCCTGCTGCTGGGCCAATGCAGCTGTCACTATCTGTGCTATGACCTCCGGGGTGACAGCGTCGGGTCCATAGCCACTTGAGGGACCAGCTCCTCTTCCTCCTCTTCGAGACATCTAGCTGGTATGATGGTTGTTGTTACTCAGAAGGCGTATTGTAAAGTCTATCTATGTATTAATATTTATAACGTCCTAAGGACGGTTCGCATGTACGTTCGCATGTACATAAAATGAATATGGGGTAGGGTCACGCGCCTTTCTGGAATTCTCACTTCCCAATTCTACCCCAGTTCCCCAGTTTTAAGTGCACCTATAATCTAAGTATTTCACTCGGCTTGTTTTCTCGGGTTCAGAGCGTAACTACGCTCTGATACCAATTTCTGTAACGCCCCTATTTAACATATTTATAGCGGAAATAAAATACTAAAGGCGTACAGATCATCGGGTTCCAAACACCCGGTACCAAACCTCACCAAAATACAACTTAATGATTACAATAGTCACGGCCTGAACCTCGAGAAAACTTAACAAAAGTAAAACCAATAAAAACACGTAAACTCTCAAAACCTAATCCCATCCCAATCACTTTCTCTTCGTGGTCACCTGTAAATAACTCGTACCTGCAAGATAAAACCAAGCAGCCCACCCCGAGTGGGGTGGGTCAGTTCTCTGGAATGGAACTGGTACGATCCTCCAAAAACAACTTAAAATACAATTCTTAAATAAATAATAGCTTGAATACAAACACTTAAAACACTCAGAGGAAGCATTTCACAATTCACCAAATCAAAATATCAAGATAAGAACAAAGGTTAATAACTGAAAGATAAAGTTAGTGAACAGAATCACACCATGTGTTAGTGAACATCCATTTCCTTAGTTAAACCCAATTCCCGTTAGGAGTAGAAAGACTCAGATAGTCACAAAGGACTAGGAATGATAGAATAGATCCAAGAATCAATAACTCAAGAATGGAATAATTCAACTGGGAGAGATGGCCCCCACCGCCAAATATAAATGTCCGTATGGACGAGGGATATACAGCCCCCTGCTGTCATATTAAAAATGTCCTGGTGGACGAGGGATATACAGCCCCCTGCTGTCAAATATAAATGCCCCTATGGGCGAGGGATATACAGCCCCCTGCTGTTACCATTAAAGACGCGCGCACGTCGAAAGAAAGATTTCCAAGATTGACCTTTTTCCAAATTCCCACTAGATCACCAACTACCCAGAGCAATACCAAAACACTCAGTCCTACAGAGTGCAGAAGCGTAAACCCTAAGCAGTCAATGTCTAACGGGACACCAAACAGAAGAAACCAATACCCAAGTGAGTTCCACATCCAAGGCTCAGTTAGTCACACAACCATTTCCTTTTTAGAAATTCCTCTTTAAGTCAGTTAGCGTTTTCCAAAACATTCCACAAGTCAATCAGCAAAAAAATATCGGAGTACGAGAAATCGTACCTGGTAAGTGAAGAACAATAACTAACTCGTACAAGAGATTCCCCAATAGTAACCTATAATTAAGGTGTTCCAAGTGTCGATTAGTTAAGAGACTTATAAACTTAACAGCCTTCTTCACTTACTGATTAATAGTTTCAGGTTTACCATTATTCTCTTACAAAGGTTTGGGCTTGACTTGTTAACTAAATCCTTTATTAGGCCCATCTCGTTTAGTTTGGAATGATTTAGAATTTATTCCTGAGAGTGGCCCAAACTCTCTTTGAATTGTTAAAGTGGGCTTTTGGAGTTCATAGACTTGGGCTTAGTAGGTTAGCCCAAGACCGTATTAAGTTTATGTTGTGAAATAAAACCCTTAAATTAATAGTGATCATTTAATCACACACCAATTAAAACTTAAGGTTCATCATATATAAATATTCTACTTATTATAACTATCACAAGGATTATTTCCCTCAACTATTTAATGTATTTATATACATGTATATTTATATATATATCTTTATGCATTAAAATTTATCCATAACATTTTTAGGAAATTTTACTGTATTTATTAATGTTCAATACTTCTAGGCTTAACACAACCGACTTGTGGTTTATAAAATAATGTGTTTTCTTTATTTACTTAATATATATGAGTATACCCGTATTAGAAATTACTAAGACATTCCCTATGTAACTTATCATATTTAAACTATCTTGTAATACAACCTTAAACTGTATTCCATGTATATTTCATAAAGTATTTCTTTTACTATATCTTAGGATTCCAGCTCTTATAATATTTAGTTATTATAAGTGTTAATTAAATTAATTCCTTGTTTTACTCTAAGTTACTACTTAATTCCCTTTTTATAAATGCAAAATATATATATATGTTTATTCCTTAGTTTAATTAAAAATATTAACTCCCATATAATATAGCAAATAAAACGTAGGATAATTAAATTCCTTAATTAATATAAGTTTCTACTTAAGTAAGTATATATACATATATGTAAATAATTTCACTTCTCTTAAAAGCCAATACCAAAACATTTATAAACTTACTGTTATAAAATGTTAATTTAGTTTCCCTTATTTTCCCCAGCTTAAAAATTAATTAACAAACCATACTTTAATTTTTGGTTACATTAAAAACCTTATATTATAGGTTATTCTTATGAAAAACTCATAAACACAATTTTTAAAACCTTTTACCATTGCCCAAAAATTCCCAAATTTAATATACAGTAACTATAACATTTTAGACATATTATAAAATTTTTATTTCATAAAAATATCTTTTTAATTTAGCCAAATAATTCCAGAAAACCCGTAACTTGTAAAAATCCTAACTTATGTTTAAAAACTCCAAAACCATAATAATTTACATCAAAATAAACTAGATAAAATAAGGAATCTATGGTTAAAATTTCAAGTCAAAATACATTCGGGAAGGTATTTAAATTAACCCAACAAGTTAGGACTATTTACTGGAATTTTATAAACTTATAATAACTATTTAATAGCACGATCTAATCTGGACCGTCCAATTCTTTAAACTCCGATCGGACGGTCCCTGAAACCCGTGTTTTCAGCGATTCAGAATTGCAGAGTACTAAATCTAGTTTTTCTCACAATCTACAGAACGAAATCGAGTGATTCTTGTTTCTATAGTTTCGTAATCAAATTTCGGTTCCAATGATACCGGTTTCCCCAATTATAATGCAGTATACATCAAGTTTCGAATCCGATTCAAAGGTTAGGGTTTATATTCGTTACTGAACTCAATTCGAAAACAAAATCGACAATTACTCCCAACATGGCACGTAATTGACTAAATTAAAACATGGATTGGGTCGGAAACATGACTACGAACAGCAATATCGGAGCAATTTGATCGGAGACTCACCGGATTGTGCGAATTGTGTGAATTCAAATTCGGAAAACTGGGAAAAATATGAACTTTGAGCAGTTCATGGTGCCAACTTCGCAGATCTATAACTAGCAGTACAAAACGAGTTAGGCTATGAGTAAGGGCTCATTGGAAAGAGCAAACTTAGATCTACGTATTGATAGCAAGAACTAAACCTAACTCGCACCATACAGAAAGAAATTGAAGTCGCAAAACACGAGTTTACCTTACAGTTTCGGTATTATTTTATGTGCTGGCGAACCCGAAACTTTAGACCTCTATATCTCCCTACAGGTTACGAATCGGACTTGGGCATAAACACAAATTGTAGAGGGATTAGAGATCTTTACAACGAGCTAAAGAAATCGAATTTTGGTTGAGAAACGAAGGAGTTATGATCGACGCAAGTTACCTGAAATCGATGAGAAACTGGAATTCTGGAAACACGTTTCGCAAGGTGCCAACTTTAGGTCAGATTTGCGGCTGATGTATAACGAATTAGGGGATGTGTGAGTAATGGTTGGAAAGAGGGCGTTTTGAAGAAGAGAATGAAGAAGACGACATGGAAAAATATTGAAAGATGAATGAGATATAGCCGTCCAAAGTTAGGGCTAAACACTGAATTCTGTTATCGAAATTCAGGGAATCCAGAATCGCTTCAGTCCTGGCGCCTGTGAGCTTGATACGTGGCATCTTTCAAATTTTTGATCCAAAACTTCAATCTAGCATAACTTTGGCTAGGATGATCCGTTTTTGACGTTCTTTTTATCGATCTTCATGGTTTTCCATAACCTATTTATTGGTATAGGTTTCATGGCTTGGTTTGACCATTCTCAAAAAGTCAACTCTAGCAAGGCTTAATAAGCTTTAAGGTTTCTAGAATTTTATATTGACTTTTATGTTTCAAAACAATGTTCCAACACTTCCTAAAATCTTTATAATATATTTGGAGTGTTTAGAAATTTTCCCAAGATTTATTGACTTATAAATCTTATTATTAAATTCATGATACTATATAATAATGTATAATAATTAGGGTTAAATAGGAGAAAACCCCTAAATAAATTTCACAACTCCATATAATAATTTAATGTTCATAATTCCATATAATAATTTAATTTTTAATAAAAGAAATCCCCTAAATTAATTTAAATTAATTTAGGGGTATTTCACGTCCTCAGGTTGTCTTAGTCTGACTTGGGCCGCGAACTTCAGATGCGACTGGGGTGGTTGCATGACTGTTGGAGCGTTGAAGTGTTCACGAATCTGTTCCTTAGTTTTCGCAACAGCATGGAAGAGTCTGTGGTGTTTCTTCAGTTGCGCGGACTCTCTTGTAGTTTGGTGCGTAACTCGTTCTTTGTGTTTGGCCGAGGACGATTGACTCTGTCAAGGTGATTGACTATCTCTACAACACTTTGATGTCACAACAGCTTCCCCCTTGTTGCTGATGATAGCAAACCTCCGTAAATCCCGATTGAGTCAATCCTGAAAAAGAACAAAAACACAAAGAACTAGGGGAACCGACCCTGTCGAAGTTCCCCCTTAATAGTAGCATTGGAATCCAGAGACTCCATTGTGGTTCCCCCTTAATCGCTGAGGGACTCCAGGAAAAAAACATAGCAGATAGTAAGTAGGCATTTTAACGGGCATAATATTGAAGGCAGTTTAAAACACTAGACCACACAGTCTAGCAGCATGAATTCGAAAGCAGTCCAAAACAAACAAAAGAATTGCCCGTACACTAGACGAGATTCACTGCTTCCCCCTTTTGCTTTCATCAGAGGGAAGCCCAGCAGTCACACAGAGTCAGTAAAAAATATTCACAAACAAACCAATAAATAGTGTTTAGAACTTAAAACAACCTAAGTTCTAACACTACACACACACACACACCATAGCTAGGGTTCGGGGATGGGGTTAATGGTAGCTTGAATGTCAAGGAGGTTGTCCTGCATAGCTGTCACAGCCGTCTCGATCCCAGTGAGTCTGTCCATCACCCGCGAGTTGCTCTGAGTTAGCTCTGCTGCCTGTGCGAGGAGTCGCTCGACCTTCTCCAAGATTTGCAGAAGTGTGGCGTGAGGGACTGCCTCTTGAGAAGTCGAAGGACCAGTCGTCGTTGGAGTTGACGGTGGAGGCAGCAACTTGGATTGTCAATGGAGGTGAGCCGGTTCAGATAGCGGAGATTGATGGTGTCTGCCTCTTCAATGGACTCGGGCGTAGATGTCGCCAGAGGAACTAGAAAGAATTTTAATATGCGGGGCAGCCAGAACACATAACCGAGGGAGTGTTTTGGGGTATCGACAGACTGGGCCAAATGATGGAGAATTAAGTGGGCCAAATTGAGGGGGTGACGTTTATGATGCAGTACATGATAGTCAGGTCCAAAAAGTTGACCATTTGATTTCCCTCCTTTCTTAAACAATATTTTTGATGACAAGGATGTGGAGAAGTTGGTGGAGTATCGAAAGGTCGCCTCGGGGGATTGGGGAACCCACTTTTTTCTTGGAAGAGAAAAAGCGGTAGAGTTTGTTTTGTGGGACCCCGGGAATTTCAGGGAGGACTCCTTTTTCATAGAAATTCAGACCAGTTAGAGGGACTCCAAGAATTTTAGACAGCTTCTCAGATCAAAAAAGACGCGAGTGGAGTTTACGAAGGACTGTGCGGCACCGTTTCTAATGACAAGATTTTGATAGAAATCGAGAGACTCTTGCGGATACCACTCACTGACCTCACAGAATAGATGTTTCCACCCCTGAACTTCTAACATTGTGACCAACTCCCCTAGATTAGTAGATAGAGCCTAAGAGAAGTCAAGAAACTTACCCTTGACAATGTTTCTCTCCGCAGCAGGATCAGACAGCATGTAGTGTTGAGTGAAAGGGTCTATCTTTGCGCTGCGGCGCTGCGGCTTGGGCGGCTTCTGTGTTCTGGTGGAGGTGGCGCCGGTAGATGTGTCGTGGTTGTTGGTTGGCAGTTCTTGGACTGGGGAAGACTCACCAGAACCGGAGGAGGCTGGTTGGACCTTGACCGATGATCGGAGGACGCGTTTGGCTATGGGACGGGTTGTGGTTGTCGCCTTTCGTTTGCATGGTTTTGGTTTCAGAGATCGTGGAGGAGTTAAGGTTGCCGATTTTTCATGAGATTGTTAGGGGATGGGTGTTGGTGATTTTTTGGGTTGAGCTTGTGGTGGTTCATGGGCTTGGTCTTCGAATGTAGGGTTTGGCTGATGAGGTGGTGGGGATGGTGGTTTGGTCTAGAGTAGGGTGATGTCTTCGACATCCGTTTCAAGAATGTCAGTCTTGGTGGCGGATGGGGGTGTTGGTTGTTGGGAGGTGTCGTGGGTGGAATGCGGTGGTGTAGCGGAGTGTGTGGGAGATGAGGTGGCGGTGGTTTTCGTTGGCGAGTGTGTAGTGGTGGTGAGTGGGGATGGATTGGGGTTTGCCATAGACTGGAGATATGCCTGAAGACGGAGAGGGTCTTGGAAAATTTCGGCTGGGATGTTGATGCCATTAAAATTAATGCCCGCCATTATAGAATTGTTTTAGCTCGGGGTGAGAATGGATTGTGAGTGAGAGAGACTGAGTAGAGTGATAGGTGATATAAAAACGGAAAAGACTGGCGGAAGTTGCAGAGTTTTCGTGTGTCAGGCGAGAAATATCAGGGGCGCGAGATCAAGGGCGGAGATTAGGCAGGGCGGGTGTGGATAGGTGACATGTGTGTATAGCGATAGGTACATAGAGTTATTCAAGCAAAAACACAGTTCACAGATTCATTCACAAACAAAGACAGATTCAGTGAGACATAAGGGTATACCTGCTGATGATTGCGGTAGGGGCAAGGAGATATGACCATCTAGGTAGACGAAGTCAATCCAATTGCTGATCGAAGTGCTTCAAATCGTGCTGTGGACAGAGGTTTAGTGAAAATATCTGCAAGTTGATCTTCTCTGGGCACAAAGTCAAGTTGAAAAAGCTTTTTCTCGATGCAGTCTTTCAAGAAATGAAAACGGATTTCAATGTGTTTGGTTCTTGAGTGTTGGACTGGGTTTTCGGATATTTTGATTGTGCTTTTTGTTCACAAAAGATTGGGATCTGTTCTTGGGTAACATGATAATCTTGAAGTTGTTGTTTCATCCAAAGAAGTTGGGAACAGCAGGCTGCAGCAGAGACATACTCTGCCTCCGCTGTAGAGAGTGCGACAGAGTTTTGTCTTTTGGAGGACCATGGAACGAGACAAAGACCCAAGAACTGTGCATTACCTGAAGTACTCTTTCGATCTTGGAGGGAACCAGCCCAATCGGAGTCACTGTAGCCAGATAAGGTAAAAGTAGGAGATTGAGGATACCATTGATAGAGTGTACTTGTACCGTTGAGGTATCGAAAGATACATTTGACTGCTTTGAGGTGAGACTGCTTTGGTGTTGCCTGAAAGCGGGCGCAAAGATAGACTGCGTGGAGAATATCAGTGCGACTGGCAGTCAGATACAAGAGAGACCCTATCATTCCTCTATACTTTGTGGCATTGACACCGACTCCGTCATTATCAAGATGAAGTTTGGCGGATGTGCAGCTGGGTGTTGACATGCTCTTGACATTTGTAAGATTGTATTTGTCAAGGAGTTCCTTGATGTACTTTTGTTGGTGGATCTTAATACCTTCCTGTTCCTGTTGTACTTGAAGTCCTAAGAAGAACTTTAGCTTACCTAACTCATTCATGGAAAACTCTTGCTTCATAAGGTTAGCAAAATGGTCACAGAGGGTGTTACTCGTAGAACCATAAATAATATCATCAACATAAATCTGTACTAGAAGTAAGTCATATGATGAATGAAGAATGAATAGTGTTTTATCTACGTTACCTCTAGAGAAGCCATTTAGCAAGAGATGGACGGAGTCTGTGAACCCTGGGGGCCTTACACAGCTTGTAGACGTAGTCGGGATGGACGGAGTCTGTGAACCCTGGGGGTTGCTCGACATAGACTTCTCTATCAATATAGCCATGGAGAAAGGCCGGCTTGACGTCGATTTGATATAATGTGAAACCTTTGAATGCAGCAAACGCAATTAACATGCGAATTGCTTCAAGACGAGCTACAGGTGCAAAGGTTTCATCATAATCAATCCTTCTTCTTGATTGTAGCCCTGAACAACCAAACGAGCTTTATTCCTGAAAACTTGTCCTGCATCATCAAGTTTATTACGAAAGACCTAACGAGTACCAATGGTTTGTTGATGTGTGGGTCGAGGGACTAACTCCCAGACAACATGTCTTTGGAGGGAATTTAGTTCCTCCTGCATAGTAGTGACCCAATCACTATCAAGAAGTGCCTCTTTGACATTTCACGGTTCAGTGCTTGAAAGAAAGGCACCAAAGGCACATAGGTTTTGCATAGCTTGAAAGCGTGTTTGAACACCTGAATTTGGGTTAGATATTATGTTTGCAGGAGGGTGAGCTGATTTTTGTTGGAACTGTCGATGTGATGCAGGAGGGGGTGTGTCTTTATTAGAGGAGTCAAAGTTCAAGTTTTGAGGTAGGGGTATTTCGGAGTTATTGTCGGAGTCAGCGCAGTCGGATGTATTTCTTTTCTTACCTGGGGAGTCATCAGGTGTGATGGACTGGGTGTCTTGGAGTCTGCTTATAGGGACAGTGATGAAGTGTGGATCAGTGAGGAAATCGTCTGGAGCAAAGTCAAGTTGATCAGAAGATGAGCCAACGTTGTGGGACTCATCGAACCTAACATGGGGACTCTCTTCTAAACATTGAGTTCTCAGATTAATAGCACGATAAGCTTTGCTTTTGAAAAAGTAGCCAAGAAATATGCCTTCATCACTCTTGGGAGAGAACTTACCCAAGTTGTCTATACCATTATTATGTATGTAGCACTTACATCCGAAACGCCTGAGATGAATGAGATTTGGTTTGCGTTGACGGAGAAGTTCGTAGGGTGTCTTGTGAAGAAATGGGTGGATCAAGGCGCGATTTAACACATAGCATGCTGTATTAATAGCTTATACCAAGTATGATGGGGTTAGTTGACTATCAATAAGCATGGTACGCGCCATTTCAACCAAGGTCCTATTCTTTCGTTCAACGACTCTGTTCTGTTCTGGAGTGCGTGCGGATGAGACTTGGTGATCGACTACGTTATTGATGAGTGTGAGATATGAATGGTTTTGGTAGTCTTTAATGCCTAATTTGTGTACACGCATCAACAAATTCCACACTTATCTTACGTTTTCCTTTGGTTTGCTGTTTGTTAAGGCTTGATACTCTTTTTCTATGTTAAATGCAGAGAAAAGCCAAGGAAACACTAGATTTACTCACAAGGGAGATAATGCAACAAACGGGGGTCGAATCGGAGTCAAGATAAAATTTGGAGGATTTTGAAGGAATGTCCGAACTTGTGTCCGAACTTCCAAGTTCGGACGCAAGTCGAGGGTTTGTGTGCTGCGCCTGATGGAATGTCCGAACTTCAGTCCGAGCATCGAAGTTCGGACATAGTTAAGAAAAGCCGGAGGTCTGATGTACGGAGCATGTCCGAACTTGTGTCCGAACATCTAAGTTCGGACACAAGTCGAAACTTTCAAGCTTGAAGCGCTCAGAACACTGTGTCCGAACATTGAAGTCCGGACCAATGTTCGGACAGGACGAAAAATTCAGCACAAACTCAGCGTTTTGAAGGGAAAAGAGAGAGGAAAAGTCTATTTAACTGACCTAATCAGAGGAGAAAGGGATTCATTCATCATCGATCATTACAACACACTCTCTCACGCTGATAAACGAAGTTCTCTCCATTCATCCACGCCAATTGCATCAATTCACCTTCATCCACATTCACCAATCATATCGACATCGTTCTGGAGGAGCATCGACAGAAGGAAGTGCAACCATCATCTTCAACCTTGCGCCTGCAACCATCGATACTGGATAATCGTTCAACAGAAGGGTTTTTCTTCCTTTAGTTGATTTCTATGTTGATTGTATTTATCTGTTCCATTGCAATGTCTGGCTAGTAGGATTTAACTCTGGGGTAGGGTTTGTTCAAGATGGATTCAATGTAGTTAAAGATTCTGCAGTTTGATTATGAGATTGTGACGGATTGTTTCCAGGTTAATGATTATCAATTTTCTTCTCTACTAATTTCGCGAGTTATAGAGTTGTTTTGCGAAACCTATTAAGATCAGACAAGGTGATTAATAGGGAGTTCGAATTAACCTGGGAATTTGGGGAAGGATTAGTCGGATAGATAATCTTTCCTACGAACGCTAACAATTCTTTGTGCTATTCCACCTATATGTGTTTTGCCAACTGCTAGATTAGAGTTGTCACGTTCTGATAGGTGAGCTCTTCAATGAACTAGGATTTAGCATTGAAAGAGATAGAAAGAATTGGCCTTTCCGTTTCTCATAATTAAATTGTAGGAGTTACTAGATTCAACCGAAAAGAACAACCCGAGCCCAAAGTTCCACTCATATTATCAAACTCATCATTCATTTTTACCGATTGCTTAATTCAATCCTGATTTGCATTTATTTGATTCAGTTCCAAAAACAATTCACAACCCCCTAAGTTTCTAGTTTTCTTAGGATTTAGGATAGGACTTAGGCTTATTTATTCAAGTCCCACGGTTCGATACTTGGTTGCTTAACTGTCTATTCTGTAGTGACCGGGATTTTTGCAACCCGACAGACTTATTGATTTATTATTTTCTAGATTAATTTGTTTAGTTTTAGTAGATCAATTTCCCTGTTTGCAAAATGGCGCCGTTGCCGGGGACTTGACTTTGTCAAGTCCTTTGCCTTGGTTGTCAATTGTTTTGTTTTATTTGATTTGTTTTGTTTAACTGGGCAGTGTTGGTGAATGCACGTACTCGATCTCGAGGGTCCACCAAGATTCAACCTAGACTTAGAGATCAACCGTACAGCTCGAAGAGCGAGAAGAGCACTCACCTTCGCCATGGCTGCTAACGGACCAGCCAATCCCAATGCCAATGCTGAGCAGTCCACTTTGGGAAGAATAAATCGGCCGCCAGCTGCTCCTAGAAGAGGACCTGTGACTTACCGAACCTCACAGCTGAATTAACAGCAGAATGGCAAAAGTTGAAACCAAGCCATCAACAAACGCTGTCAGGAATCATCCAGCAGGGACCTTCTCAGGCGCAGACCCGGCTGATGCACTCGACCATGTCCATCGGTTTTTAGTCCATCTGGATTCGTTGGGGATGTCCCAGGGGCTTGAGGAATATGCTCGGCTGTGCTTATTTCAGCACAGTCTATCAGGGGAAGCCTCGAAGTGGTTCCACCGTCTACCACCAGGTATCATCACTACCTGGGAGCTGCTGACGGAGAGGTTCTATGAGAAGTATATCCCATCTCCCGGACCAGACAGATGATCGCTGATCTGACCGCTTTCAGACAGTCCGGTAACGAGACAATGTGAAGCTTGGGATAGGTTCAAGGAGCTGCTCCGCCAGTGCCCGCATCACGGTCAGAATATGACGTCCTTGGCCCAGGGGTTCTTTCAAGGGCTGAGAGATGAGCACAGAGCCGAGGTCAGAGCCGCATGGGTGGAAATGCTGGCTAAAAGCGGAGAGGAATTTATGTCAGCCATGGAGTCCTACTGCGAGGAGCTCCGCCAGTGGAGCAACAGTGGTCTTCACAGTTGGGCAGACCTCCTCTCGGACTCCAGATCCTATGATGGAGCAGATTGCTGCTGAGCAGGCCCATCTGAGTACCACAGTGGGCAATATGGCGAAGATGCTCGAGCGGCTCACTATGGGACAGACATCTGTGCAAGCCGTCAAGCAGGTGTCTACTGGTCCAAATGAGGTATGCTGTTCTCAGTGTGGAGACAGCCATGACTACGAAGACTGCCCGATGGTTGCTGAGATGAGGCAGACTGAGGAAGCAAATGTAATTGGTCAGTACAACAGGCAGCCTTGGATGCAGAACCAGCATCCAAACCTGAGGTACGGTAATCCAAATAACGCCCTCAACTCACAGCAGATGCAGCCTCAGAGGGCAAGTCAGGGAGCACCACCCGGTTTTGTTAGGCCCCCATACAATCAGTTTAGGCCACAACAGTCTCCAGCTCAGCCATCGTCACTGAGCTCGAATAATGCTAATTTAAAGGAGATGATGGATAAACTGATGGCCTCTCAAGAGCAACAAACAGTGATAAATCAGAATCTGGCAGCTGGCCAGCAAAGCTTGAGAACGCTATGGTGGAGATGCAAGGAACTATGAGTCAGTTGACTCAGTTCCTCCTACAGCAGAGACCGTCTGGCTCACTGCCTTCCCAAACAGACCCCAATCCTAAAGCTCAGTTGAAGGCAGTGACGGTCTCAGAAACCGTGGTAGTTGAGGACTGCTCAGATTCTGAAGAGGTGGCAGCAGTTACCTTAAGAAGTGGGAAGCAGTTAAATAGAAATCAAGTGGCTGAGGACCAAGCTGACGAGGAGACCGGTCGCCCTTCTTCTAGCACTGGTGCACCGTCAGGGCCCCCAGCCCCTCCTGAGGTAGTTGTTGAGGAGACCCAGGCTCCTATTTCTTCCCCTTCTCATATTTTGACTGCTAAAAACTCCAAGGGTAAGGTGGTTCCGAAGGAACTTCCTTTCCCTAATAGATTAAAAGAAAAGAACTTGATGATCAATTTGGGAAATTTTTGAGTGTATTTTCGAAGCTTACATTAATATTCCCGATTGATGCTATCAAGCAGATGCCTAACTATGCTCGCTTTGTGAAGGATTTATTTCTAACAAGCGAAGGTTCAAAGAAAGGAGATTGTTCAGCTGACAGAGACGTGCTCTGCAGCCATCCAGCAGAAGCTCCCTCCAAAGTGTGGAGATCCAGGGCAGCCCATCATCCCTTGCACCATTGGAGACATGGACTGTGGGTACGGACTCTGCGACCTTGGAGCAAGCATCAATTTAATGCCATATTCGATGTTTAGGAAGCTTCATGCTGGTGAGCTTGTCCCAATCAACTTTAATTTACAATTGGCTGATCGTTCCTCAATCAAACCTCGTGGTATGGTTGAGAACGTTGTGGTAGGTGTTGGTAACTTCTTCTTCCCTGCTGATTTTGTTATTCTTGATATGGATGAGGATGTGAAGTACCATTAATTTTGGGTAGACCATTCCTGAGAACTGCTAAAACTGTCATTGATGTTGACAAAGGAAAAATCACCCTGAAATTTAATAATGAGGAGCTTAGTTTTGATATCACCAAGATGATGAGAACAAATGCTTCTTCTCATGCTGTACTTTCTATTGATGTCGACTATACTGATGATTTGATGCATTTGTCGCTGAAAGTACTGATGACTCTTCCTTCCTGTTTGAGAATTCTGATCTGTTAGAACAGGTGTTATGCCATTCGATTGAGGATGATAAGGAGAGCACTGAGGTAGCTACTGTTGTCCAGCAGCTTAACCAGGGACGAACCTATTTTCGCCCTCATGCTCCTCCTGTGGAGCCACTGGACAGGCCTACTCAGAGGCTCATTCCTTCAGTAGAGAAGCCCCCCACTCTTGAATTAAAAACTCTTCCTTCAAATCTTAAATATGCTTTCTTGGCAGAGGGTGGCGCCCTGCCAGTTATTATTTCTTCTTCTTTGTCTGTTTCGCAGGAAAGCAGACTTCTGGAGGTATTAGGAAGACACAAGGGAGCATTGGGGTGGTCAGTGGCAGATATTAAAGGGATCAGTCCAGGGTTCTGCACTCACCGAATCTACATGGAAGACAGTATCAAACCAGTGAGGCAACCCCAAAGGAGATTAACCCAACTGAAGGAAGTAGTGAAGGCTGAGGTTTTAAAGCTCTGGATGCGGGCATCATCTACCCCATCTCTGACAGCCGCTGGGTTCTCCTGTGCAAGTCGTTCCCAAGAAGGAGGAATTGTGGCGGTGCCCAATGATAAGGGAGAACTGGTGCCTCAAAGACAGACCACTGGCTGGAGGATGTGCATAGACTACAGACGTTTGAACGAGGCCACAAGAAAGGATCATTTCCCGCTGCCGTTCATCGATCAGATGTGGAGCGACTGGCTGGGCAGGAGTACTACTGTTTCCTCATGGATACAGTGGTTACTTCCAGATTCCCATCGCGCCAGAGGATCAGGAGAAGACCACCTTCACCTGCCCTTATGGCACGTTTGCCTATAGGAGGATGCCATTTGGTCTCTGCAACGCACCAGCCACCTTCCAGCGGTGTATGATGGCCATTTTCAACGAATTCATTGAGAAAGCATAGAAGTCTTCATGGACGACTTCTCGGTGTATGGCCAGAATTTGATGTGTGTCTGGATCAGCTGGATCAGATACTGAGATGTGAGGAGACCCACCTGGTTTTAAATTGGGAGAAGTGCCATTTTATGGTACATGAGGGTATAGTGCTTGGGCACAGGGTCTCCAAAGACGGCATTCAGGTGGACAAGGCAAAAGTGGAAGTCATTGAGGGGTTACCCCTCCCACTTCAGTCAGAGGAGTCAGATCTTTTCTGGGTCACGCGGGGTTCTATCGAAGGTTCATCCAGGACTTTTCAAAAATCGCGAAGCCCTTGTCTGATCTCCTGCAGAAGATGTAAAATTTCATTTTTCAGAAGAATGCTTGAAGGCTTTTCAGATCAAGATAAACTCATCTCTGCCCCCATTGTGGTTCCCCCTGACTGGACCCTTCCTTTTGAGGTAATGACTGATGCTAGTGACTTCGCTGTTGGTGCTGCACTCTGTCAAAGGAAGGATAAGATTTTGAGGGTCATCACATATGCAGTAAGACTCTGACGGAGCCTCAAAAGAACTACACCACCACTGAGAAGGAGCTACTTGCTGTGGTGTTCGCTCTTGACAAGTTCAGACCTTATCTGCTGGGGAGTAAGGTAATTGCTCACACCGACCACTCCGCCTTAAAGTACTTGTTCCAAAAGAATGATTCCAAGCCCAGACTATTGAGATGGATCCTGCTTCTCCAAGAGTTTGACTTGGAAGTGGTTGATAAGCAAGGGAAGCAGAATGGGGTAGCAGATCATTTATCGAGGCTTGAGACTCCAGATGACGGGGTCCCCATAAATGAGTTCTTTCCCGACGAAACGGTCTTTGTAATTGGGAAAGTCAAGAGCCATGGTACGCTGACTTGGCTAACTATCTTGCCTCTGGGTTGGTTCCCCATGATCTAAGTACAACCAGAGGAAGAAGTTTCTGTCTGAGACCCGTCATTACGTTTGGGAGACCCCTATCTCTTCAGAGTATGTGCTGATGGTTTAATCAGAAGATGCTCCCGATGAAGAGGTAAACAGTGTAATAGAGTTCTGCCATTCTCGAGAGGCAGGTGGTCACCACGGTCCTACTAGGACGCTGCTAAAGTGTTAGAGTGTGGTTTTTACTGGCCCACTCTACACAAAGATGTCCACCGCTTCTGTGCTCACTGTGATAACTGCCAGAGGATGGGGAACACTTCAAGAAGGCATGAGATGCCGCAGAAGGGAATCCTTGAAGTGGAATTATTTGATGTCTGGGGTATTGACTTCACCGGCCCATTTCCTTCTTCTCACGGAAACCACTACATCCTTGTTGCTGTAGATTATGTTTCCAAATGGGTCGAAGCAATCCCCTGCCCTTCTGCTGATGCTAAAACTGTGGTAAAATTCTTGAAGAAGAACATCTTTACCAGATTTGGAGTGCCAAGAGCTATCATCAGTGACGGAGGTTCTCATTTCTGCAACAAAGCTTTTAATTCGCTGATGACTAAGTACGGGGTGACTCATAAGGTTGCTTTACCTTATCACCCCAACTAACGGGCAAGCAGAAGTGAGTAACCGAGAGCTCAAATGGATTCTTCAGAAGACAGTCAACTCCTCCAGGAAGGATTGGTCTGTCAAGCTTGATGATGCTCTATGGGCCTATAGAACCGCATTTAAAACTCCCATTGGGATGTCCCCCTTCAAGCTGGTATACGGGAAGGCTTGTCATCTCCCAGTTGAGCTAGAGCACAGAGCCTATTGGGCTTTAAAGGCTCTTAACTTTGATTTACATGACGCTGGAGAGAAGAGGCGATTTCAGCTTTCTGAGTTGGAGGAACTGAGGGACCAGGCGTACGAAAGCTCAAGAATCTATAAAGAGCGCACCAAAAAGATCCACGACCGGATGATACAAAGGAGACTTCAAAGTGGGGGATCTAGTGCTACTCTTTAACTCTAGGCTACGCCTCTTCCCTGGGAAGCTAAAGTCACATTGGCAGGCCCCTTCAGAGTTGTAGGAGTGACATCTTATGGAGCGTACGAGCTGGAAAATAAGGCTGGTGAAACCTTTAAGGTAAATGGTGCTCGTTTAAAAGGTTATCTTGGTACTGATCATAACCTTTTTCCTTTGCAGGCAATATTCTTTTTGGAGAGTGAATCCAATCCTACAGCGAAGATGAATTCTCAAGAGACGAGTTCGAATGTGAAAAAGAAATTCTCTTGGCGAATGCGAAAAGAATTGCGAAAGCTGAAGGAATTCACTGTGGGCTGTTGTAGAGCTGCTCATCGCACCTCTTCTGATTAATCAAGCAAATTGTCTAGCTAAAGACATTAAAGAAGAGCAGCTGACTGGGAGGCAACCCAGTGTTTTCGGTACTTTTATTCTGTGTTTTTTATGTTGTTTTAGTTTTGTTTTAGAGTAATGTTGTTGTTGCAGTGGTTGGAGCTCAAAAAGAACAAAGTGATGCATTTTGATGATGTCCGAACTTCAGTCCGAAGATTGAAGTTCGGACCCAGTTCGAAGTTAGACCTGCGCAGAAACATATGTCCGAACTTCAGTCCGAAGTTGAAGTTCGGACCGATTCGAGAGTGCGCTAAGCAAGAAAACGAGATGTCCGAACTTCGGTCCGAACATCGAAGTTCGGACACGACGCGAAGCTCTGCCGAGGTATGTATGTCCGAACTTCGGTCCGAACATCGAAGTTCGGACACCCCAAAATTTTGAACTAAAAGAACGTTCGGACTTGGAAAAAACGAAAAAAATCTCCAAAACCTCTTCTTCCTCCTCGCGACAGCCGCACAGAGCCCCCTTTCTCCCCTCTTCTCCAATCTTCCATAACTCCCTCAAAACTCCACCAAATCTTCCATTCTTGGTATCAATCTGTTCGTCTTTCGATTCTCTACCACCCTAGGCCTAAAAATCGATCAAAACCCCCACAATATTTCCGATTTTGAGCCTGTTCGATTCGAAACCCTACTTGTCGCTTTGGGTCGAGTTTAAGTTTAATCTTGCCGGTTTTGCTGTTATATCTCCTTCTACACATTCATTCAACTTCAGCAAGGTAATTTCTCTACTTTTCTACCTATTTTGATGTGTTTTTGACAACATTTGGAATCTGAGGTATGCAAAGTCGAGAATGTGCTGGTGATTACTGAGATTTCTGAGCTTCGTTTGCGTATGAGGGTTTATTATCTGGTTTGCTGTAAGTTGCTGGATGGAGATGTGTTAAACTGCCCAACTGTAATTTCAATATGCATATTTGAGTGTGTAATCGTATCTTGCATGGCTGAAATAAACAAGTGATTGAGATTAAGCTGAAAGTGTTGGAACAAACTACCTTTTTGACGGTTAAGTCTCTGCTGGTCACTAATTGTTAGAAGTGATTAGAACTGCATCTTTGTGTTGGAAATGAGCAAATGAGATTGGTTCTGAGATTGCGGTTGGATTTGTGCGTACATAACTGACTGAGACTTGGTTGGTATTGCATTGTTGATATTGCCAGAACATCTTATTACAGGAAATTGTTTATATCGATTAAGTCTCTTCTGGTCATTGCCTGTTGATGCTAAATGTACTGAAATTAGAAGATTGATTGAACCGTGTGAGGAGATTGATGAATTTTTAGGGGCCACTCTGTCGGATTTTGGGGAAATTATGTGCACACTTAGAACTATATCCTTGCTTTCCTCTATCTGACATTGCTTACCCTTGTATGAGCAGATGTTGAGCAGATTCACAGGCCGGGGTAAAGGGCTGCAGGAGCAAGCTCCAGCCGAAGAGCTCTCGAACCTGAATTTAGAAATGATGCAGCCAAAGAATGGTTCGAAAAAGGTATGGACATAATTGCTGAGCGCTGTGTGGTGCGGGAGCTGGAGCAGCAGCTAGGACTACGGGCTTATTTGGACCCATTGGGCTGGGGCAAGATTCTAGATATGGGAGGTCAGTACTCTGAACAAGCCGTGCGCTTGTTCTATGCAAATGCGATCTACCAAGATGGGCAGATCAAATCCATAGTAGACGGGGATAGAGTGATGGTCTCCACGATGGAGATTGCTCACTATATGGACATTCCTTATCCCGCCCCAGACCGCCCTGAGCATCTTAACCCCAACGACTTCAAGACAGCTGCCATCCAACCTATACCCCCCTTATGGTTCAGGGGCCTCGACGACGCAGAGGGGATGACCCATCAAAGCAGGTCGTCCCTGCTGATGCGCTTCAGAGCCCGCAGGAGAGAGTTCTGCTCGCACTACTGGCTGCGAATATTGTACCACGACAGAGCTCGGACCTGAACCATACAGACTTCTTACTACTTCGGACAGTGCTGGATCCGGCGTTTGCTGAGGCTATGCAGCTCACTTACTTGCCATGGGTGATCTTCCTGCATATGCAGTACATCATGGAGCACAAAGATAAGCACAAGCTGGCTTCCCAGTCATGATCTGCAGCATACTCAGGAGGCAGAGGGTTACTGTTCCTACTATGGGGCTGCATGCTGCGCGGGCTCCTATTGATGCGGGCGGCCTGAAGAAGATGTGGTTTGAGTTCAGAGATGGGGTGTGGAGGAAGAAGGCTGCAGCGCGACCGCAGAAGCGCCAGAGAGAGGCGGGTGAGGGACCATCAGAGCCCGCTCCTGCTGCTTCACCTGACGAGGAGGAGGCGTATCTAGCACTGCCAGCCCCTGGGAGCGAGTACGTCACTCGCTATGAGTTTGCTCAGCTGGAGTCTCGTTTCGAGGAGGCAGATCGTCGCTATCAGGCGGAGATCGAGACTCTGCAGCAGCAGGCCCGTCGCTCTCAGGAAGACTATCAGGCTCTGCTCGATCAGTTCCAGCAGTGGCAGGCGTACTATCCGCCTCCACAGTGATTATGTTGCTGCTTGCTCTTTTTGTGTAGAAGCCGTTTTTGGACTTCATTCTGGATTTGTTTTTAGTTGTGTTGAACTGATTACTTTTATTTCGATTGGGTTGTAATTTTCTTTTGATTTTCGTTTTTTTGAATCTTAACTCTGAATATTGGTTGTCACTAATCGATGCTACTAGCACACTTTCTGTTTTGTTTGTTCAATGTGTGCAAGTGTGTTTTACTATGCTGCCTCCATGCCGGACACTAGCTTGGACTCAAGTGTGAGGAAACATTCTCCCCTACCTGGACACTAAGTGTGAGGAAGAACCTCTTCCTCAAAGCATCATAAAAGAAATCAGGGGAGTTTTCAGTTTCTTACTCTTTTGGTTAATGATTCGGCCTGTACTTTTAACATCAATAACTCTGTCACTGATCCGTTCTCCCTTGTGAGTCTGCCACATTCAGTCTGATCTCCTTATTGTGTGTAAATTCTGAACAATGCGGACATTGCTCCTCCTTAAGTGTGAGGAAGGGGGAGATCTTTTTGAATGTGTCAGTCATTTATTCCCGCCCTAATTTTTTTGGTTTTGGGCTATGTGGGGGTAACTCTCTTAGAGTGCTCTTTAGTGTTAAATACTTGGGTGGATCTTTAGTTGTGGAGTTGAGTCCGGTACTGACCTAAAGAGTTGGTTTGCTCAAAGCTGTGTGCTCTCATAATTTTTTTTCGAATGACTGAATTTTGTTAAATGTCTGTGAACAAGTTAGTTGTGAAGTTGGAACTGGTTTAGCTTGGAACCTTGGGAATGATGAGAATGTCTGGAATGAAGGATAAAGGCAAGGTACTCCTCTGATTTAAGTTATTTTCTGAACCAAAAACAGGCCTCTTCCATCCGGTTATTAAGTCCTTGGGGTGCTTCATCACCCATTTACCTAAGGTCGTCTGATCTGGGATAAAAGACCCAATACCGTTACAAGGATGGAGAGAAAAGTCTGGGGGATGAATTATTCGTGAAAAATTTTTATGTACACAAAGAAAAAAAAGAAGAGGAAGTTCTTTAAAGTCTTATGTTTCTGGCAATTCCTTAAATTGAATCATGAGTACGTGGTGTTGAAAGGTTCTGCGGAATATGGCAGAACTTCACACCCCTTGTCATCCAAGGGTTTGAGAAGAGAAAAGGTTGGAAGGTTCTGAGTTACTCCACGTTTTTACTTCCTGATTTGACTTCTTCACAGTCTTTTGTTTTAAAAAGTGTGCTTTATTGTTTGAGAGACACGCAGTTAAGAGCATCGATTTTTGGGTAATTATTGTGTCTTTAACTCCTTATTTTGTGCAATCCCGAGGTTTGGCCCTGAGGCATTCTGAGACATTTTACTCCTGCTTTGCTTGAGGACAAGCAAAGGTTAAGTGTGAGGAGGTTTGATGAGTGTGAGATATGAATGGTTTTGGTAGTCTTTAATGCCTAATTTGTGTACACGCATCAACAATATTCCACACTTATCTTACGTTTTCCTTTGGTTTGCTGTTTGTTAAGGCTTGATACTCTTTTTCTATGTTAAATGCAGAGAAAAGCCAAGGAAACACTAGATTTACTCACAAGGGAGATAATGCAACAAACGGGGGTCGAATCGGAGTCAAATAAAGAATTTGGAGGATTTTGAAGGAATGTCCGAACTTGTGTCCGAACTTCCAAGTTCGGACGCAAGTCGAGGGTTGTGTGCTGCGCCTGATGGAATGTCCGAACTTCAGTCCGAGCATCGAAGTTCGGACATAGTTAAGAAAAGCTGGAGGTCTGATGTACGGAGCATGTCCGAACTTGTGTCCGAACATCTAAGTTCGGACACAAGTCGAAACTTTCAGGCTTGAAGCGCTCAGAACACTGTGTCCGAACATTGAAGTCCGGACCAATGTTCGGACAGGACGAAAAATTCAGCACAAACTCGGCGTTTTGAAGGGAAAAAGAGAGAGGAAAAGTCTATTTAACTGACCTAATTAGAGGAGAAAGGGATTCATTCATCATCGATCATTACAACCACTCTCTCACGCTGATAAACGAAGTTCTCTCCATTCATCCACGCCAATTGCATCAATTCACCTTCATCCACATTCACCAATCATATCGACATCGTTCTGGAGGAGCATCGACAGAAGGAAGTGTGACCATCATCTTCAACCTTGCGCCTGCAGCCATCGATACTGGATAATCGTTCAACAGAAGGGTTTTTCTTCCTTTAGTTGATTTCTATGTTGATTGTATTTATCTGTTCCATTGCAATGTCTGGCTAGTAGGGATTTAACTCTGGGGTAGGGTTTGTTCAAGATGGATTCAATGTAGTTAAAGATTCTGCAGTTTGATTATGAGATTGTGACGGATTGTTTCCAGGTTAATGATTATCAATTTTCTTCTCTACTAATTTCGCGAGTTATAGAGTTGTTTTGCGAAACCTATTAAGATCAGACAAGGTGATTAATAGGGAGTTCGAATTAACCTGGGAATTTGGGGAAGGATTAGTCGGATAGATAATCTTTCCTACGAACGCTAACAATTCTTTGTGCTTATTCCACCTATATGTGTTTTGCCAACTGCTAGATTAGAGTTGTCACGTTCTGATAGGTGAGCTCTTCAATGAACTAGGATTTAGCATTGAAAGAGATAGAAAGAATTGGCCTTTCCGTTTCTCATAATTAAATTGTAGGAGTTACTAGATTCAACCAGAAAAGAACAACCCGAGCCCAGAGTTCCACTCATATTATCAACTCATCATTCATTTTTACCGATTGCTTAATTCAATCCTGATTTGCATTTATTTGATTCAGTTCCAAAAACAATTCACAACCCCCTAAGTTTCCAGTTTTCTTAGGATTTAGGATAGGACTTAGGCTTATTTATTCAAGTCCCACGGTTCAATACTTGGTTGCTTAACTGTCTATTCTGTAGTGACCGGGATTTTTGCAACCCGACAGACTTATTGATTTATTATTTTCTAGATTAATTTGTTTAGTTTTAGTAGATCAATTTCCCTGTTTGCAGTTATCCCTGCAAAACTCATCAAACGACTTGTTGCAAAATTCAGTGCCCTGGTCTGTTCTCAGGGTTTTTAATGTAAATGAGAATTTATGACAAGCACTTTATGGAGTTTGGCAAACTCCGTAAAGGTTTCATCCTTAGCAGACAAAAAAATGACCCAAGTCCACCTAGAATAGTCATCGACTATCACAAGGATATACCTCTTACCACTTCTACTTTGAGTACGCATGGGGCCAACAAGATCCATGTGGAGAAATTCCAACGGAGAGCTAGTAGAAAGAGTTAACTTACTTTTGAAGGATGACCGGGTGTGTTTACCTTTTATGCACGCTTCACAGACGGATTCTGTGTCAAAGTTTGTATCGGGTAAACCAATCACCAAATCCTTACTTTTGAGTTTGTTCAACAGCCTGTGATTTGCATGACCAAGTTGGAGTGCCACAACAATGAATTTTTGAAATTCACATTTAGACAAACTTGATCATCTGGATTAATTGAGTTTAAGCACATTTTGTAGAGATTTCCATCTCTGTGTCCCACGGTTTTTAAGGAACCTGTACGCTCATCAAAACCTTACAATCCGAAGAAGAGAAAAGTACCAAATTGAATCTATCACAAATTTAAGAAATATTAACATACTATGTTGAAGTCCAGTGACCAGATGGACTCCATCAATTTTAAATCTATAGGGGTTACCTACAGATCCAACTCCTACGATTTCACCTTGGTTGTTGTTTCCAAAGGTAACCTTACCTCCTTGGTAGGATGAAAGCGAATTGAATTGATTTGGATCTCCAGTCATATGACGAGAATCCACTATCCAAGTACCAGCTGTCTTCATTCGCCTTCACCTACAAAACAAAGATCATTTGTTATACTTGGGAACCCAGATGTACTTGGGTTCCCTTTTCGAGCCAGATTTTTTTAACTCTTCTCTAGCTTCAAGAATCAATCTAACTCGTTTGAGATTGAACGAAAGATCTTTATTCAATTTATCGCAAACACTGTCCCTATGTCCAAGGCTCCCGTAGTAGCCACAAATCTTAGTGGGAGAATTAACGTATTTCTGTTGTCCTTTCCACCAAGAGTCAAAATTTTCTTTTTGTTGATGTCGCTTGGCTTTGTTGTTGGATTTGGACACATTTTTTGGAATATCAAACTTACCTTTTTGCCACTTGGGCTTGGATTGAGTGGATCCAACTCCAGATTATAGGTTGACAATCTCTTGAGAGAGTTGTTCTACCTTTGAACAAAGATCATCACGATCTTGACTGACTTCCTTGATTTTGGAGTTAGCCCACTCAGGTAGTTCGGAGGAAGTGACTTGTTTGATGAATTTGACTGGCTTAAGAGAGAGAGCATGCTCTTTTTCTTTCAGTTTTTGAGTGAGGTTTTTGACAGTAGAGTTTAAAGACATGACTTTGGATTTAGAGGCATTTAGTTCATTTTGAAGAGAGCAACATTTATCGGTGAAGATAGTGAGATCATGTTTGAGGGAGTCAATCAGAGTGAGAGACTCTTTTTGCTCGCTTTGGCTGGATTGACTAAGACTTTTGGTGTCGTTTAGTTCCTTTTGAAGGGAATCAACATGACGCCGTGAGTCTTGTAAGTCCAGTCTAAGTGAGCAAGAGATAGTCTTGTGTTCCTCAGCTTCGTCTCTTAAAGCATACATGAGACCCTTTGAGATTTCAAGTTCCTTAGTTAACTCAGAAATTTTGCTGGTGAGACTTGCTTTGAGGGAGTTAGTCTCAGAGACAATTTTAGCAATTAAAGTCATAAAACCCATAGGAGATACACTGCTGGGAAAAAAAGAATAAACGACGTTTTATTTGTCTGTTGGAACGTTTTATAAACGTTTTTTATGCTAGCGACGCAAATGGTCGAACCTCTTAAAGAACGTGTTATAAGTGTTTTTTATACATTAATTTAAAAGAACGCTTATCGCTAAAGCGTTTTTTAAGGTGTGTAAGGCGGCGGGAATCTACGAGGCATAAAAAACGCTTTCATCTTAAAGCGTTCTTTATGTATGACTATAAAAAACGCTTGTTAATATAAGCGTTCTTTATGAAGCTTATAAAAAAACGCTTATATTGATAAGCATTCTTTCTGACATTTGGCGCGAGAGTATAAGAAACGCTTATCCATATAAGCGTTTCTTATATGGTCCTTTTTTATATTTTTAATTTTTATACAATTTATTACCCTGCGCATAACACAAAATTAAAATCACAAAATCATTCAAAACCTGTTTGCATTATATATACCAGATCAACCAAACTGGTGAATTTTAATTAATAGATCAACATCAGTACTTTGTTTGCATTAATATTATACCAGTGCACATAGGCTTAAGTGTAGTATCGATCAACTACAACATTTGTAACTAGCTAGTTAACCAAACTACTAAAAATGGTTCAAGTTCGATCATAACATGTACAATACAACCATTTGAAAAAAGAAAAGATAGATGACTCATGACTTCTTCTGATCAATTTAGTGCTTTCAACACATGTGTCCGCGCTCTCCTTGACAAACTTGAGATCGGCTTGTGAATAAGTATTGAGAAGAAATCAACAAGCTGCACGTGAGAATTATAAAAGCAATTACGTACACCATTTAAACTTATCCAAACATGCGCAAATAGTTAAAATCACCAATTCAAACACAAAAGTACTTATAATACGTACCTGAGAAGAAATTTCCAATTCGCTAAGACAGTTGTTACCTCTGTTAATAATGGAAGTACCGACGATCATGATGATTCTTCTACTGATACAAAAAATACAGAAGAAGAAAAGCATGATACAAAAGAGACAGAGGCAGATACAGATGAAAGGATGAATGAAAACTTAGAAACAGAGAGGCTGAATAAATTGGCTAAAAAGTTAAGTGAGGCTGCCACGAAGTAGAGTCCAGTGGAGATTAATGAATTACTGGCCCACTTCATGACCTTGAATGAAGAAAACGGCTTTCTAGAATAGTTGTATGAGGAGGATAAGAGGAACCTTAGTCGATTATATGGTGGCATGGGGGACTATATGAAGATAAAGTTGTACCATATTGCCCGGTTGATGAGTTTCATGACTTATGGATGGAGATGGAGATGGAGAAGCTAGGCACTTCTCCATCTCCAGTTTCGATTGGATTCGCATCTTCTTTCAGTTTTGAACATCAATAGGTCTGAGAATCTTCAAACACTTGGACATGAATGTCTGTAGATTGCATGCAGTCAATTGGAATGCTAGCCACACAATGTTGATGTGGGGTGCATCATACCTTTTAAAAAATACTAGATGAAGATCTTTTGGCAATTAAAAAGATTGAGAGATTCCCCCTAAGTAGGATTCCCCCTAAGTTTGCTTGCTAAGCGTCTTTAACAAATGATAGCAATAAGTGACAGCTTTTATGCACAATAAATGACAGCTTTTATGTTATACTTTAACCATAGTAGAAAGTTTTCTACTAAGGTTACAGTATAACATAAAAGCTGTCACTTATTGTGCATAAAAACTGTCACTTATTGCTATCATTTGTTAAAGTCGCTTAACATGCAAACTCAGGGGGAATCTCACAATCTTTTAATTGCCAAGGGACCTTCATCTAGTTTTTTTTAAAGATACGATGCACCCCACATCAACAGTGTGTGGCTAGTATTCCAAATTACTACATGCAATCTACAGACACTCATGTTCTAGTGTTTACAGATTTCTCAGACCTATCGATGTTCAAAACTGAAAGAAGATGCGAATCCAATCGAACTGGAGATGGAGAAGTGCCTAGCTTCTACTCCATAATCTCCATCCATAAGACATGAAACTCATCAACCGGGCGATTTGGTACCACTTTATCTTCATATAGTCCCACATGCCACCATATAATCGACTAAGTTTCCTCCTATCCTCCTCATATAACTATTCTAGAAAACCGTTTTCTTCATTCAAAGTCATGAAGTGGGCCGGTAATTCGTTAATCACCACCGGACTCTACTTCGTGGCAGCCTCACTTAACTTTTTAGCCAATTTCTTCAACCTCTCTGTTTCTGAGTTCTCATTCATCCTTTCATCTGTATCTGCCTCTGTCTCTTTTGTATCATGTTTTTCTTCTTCTGTCTCATTTGTATCAGTAGAAGAATCATCATGATCGTCGGTACTTTCATCTTCAACAGAGGCAGCAACCGTCTCCATCGACCAAATTCGTCTGACTTTTTATCCGATTTTCTCTGTGATGTTTTAGTGCTATCCAGTTCTGATTGTTCGATCTACTAAAGCTTCCACAGCATATATACTAGTCAGAGGTGACTAAAGAAATCGAAAAGGAGAGAAGAAAGGTCGTGAAGGAAAATAAAGTTGGTGGGCCCGTCCGAGTTCAATTTTTTTATTATAGGTTGATGATGATCGTAGGTCATAGGCGCTAGCCAAAAAATGTAAAGGGATACTAAAATAATAACTACAAGAAATTAAGAAGCTGTAAGTAGCTAGAGGTCTCTAATATGGCCAATGGTGGTCATATAGATTTCCAAAACATTAGAGGGTTAATTGGAATGCCTAGCTTGACCGGATAACAAATCTGAGAAGAATGTGAAGGAACTTAAAAGTTTTTGATGTTGGTATTAGTAGAAACGTAGATAAACTTCTGGGTGGATGTTAAGGTAAAAGCAATATGGGGAAGGGGACGTCAGGCAAGCTGCCATAATGCTATGTCTTTGTAACTAATTAATACATCCCATGGTCATCTAATATTTGTACCCTAGGTTATACTATAATATAATATATAGCATTAATTAATACACCCTATAATCATCTAACCAAATTAATTTCTCCATATATAACCACGTGGCTATATTTGTATGCATGCTGAAACACATTATATTACACATCAATTCCCAAGTCCATTAATTGTACAACCAGCAAGTAAAAATCAGCACATAGTACAACAATATGCATACCTGATTAACAACAATCAGCACATAGTAAAAACCAGCAAGTCCATTGGTCTGCATGCAAAATTATTCCCAAACACACGTACACTTTATTTCACGCCTTTAATCCCAAACAAACAGAGTATATATGTTCCTGATTAACAAGTTTGGTTTGCAAGCACACATAGGTTAACAACAAAAGCGCGCGCCACAGTTTGGTTTGCATGCAAAATTATTCCCAAACAATACACACACAATATATTTCACGCCTTAATCCCAAACAAACAGAGCATGTATTTTCATGATTAAGAAGTTTGGTTTGCAAAATTACCTCATCAGCACAAGAATAGAGCCGAAAGATCTAGCGCGCATGTATGTTGTTCCTTTCGCAAGTTGGGGTTGTAATCCAGAGGCGCCGCCGTGCGTGCGACAGGGCATGTATGTTCCTGTTCGTGCGATTTTGCAAAATTAAAATTAATTACCGTAGAGTATATATATGAAAAATAAGGATCGATAGGCATATATGTATACTGTTCGTAGCTTAATATTACCGATAGCGAGAGAGCTCGAGGCGCCGACGATTGATATCGACGCATGCATGTGGCCTGCCTTCATCACCAGTTTGGCCGCCGGGTTGCAGAGATTAGAAGCTAGAATATTGATGAAGATGGCGAGCGCAGATATCGGAAGAAAGGGGAAGAGACGAGGCACCGCGGCGGAATGGAAATGAATTTAATTCTGGGATGGTTTCGATTGAGAAGCTAGAGAGCTTAGCGTGTTTACAGAGAGCGTTTATAGAGAGTGGTAGGGGAACAGTCGCGATTTGATTGATGAGAAGACTGGGCGGGAGGGCGAAAAGAGTTTATTAATTTAGGTAACATAAAAAACGCTTCACTTAAGAAGCGTTTTTTATGTTATCACGCCCACACACATAAAAAACGCTTCCTTCCTGAAGCATTTTTTATACATGTCTCTTAAAGAACGCTTTGCTTACAAAGCATTGTTTTTGACTTTGGGCGTGATAACAAAAACAACGCTTTGTAAGCAAAGCGTTGTTTAAGATGTCCGGCCTATGATAAAAAAACGATTTACAATATAACCGTTGTTAAAGGGGCGTTGTTTATTCTTTTTTTTTCCAGCAGTGATATACGATAAAGACCCGTTTCAAGATGGGAACGGGTTACCTCATTGTCGGGGATCATGGACTCAGTCGTATCATGTGCCATGAGACATACCAGGCTGCTGGACTCTGTGTCTTGATCGTCGGAGTCTGAATCACCCCAACCGACAGCTACCATCAGCGACCTCCCTTGGGATTTTCCATATTGGTTTTTGAGTAAGGGCAGTCCTTCTTGAAGTGACCGGGTTTATTGCAGTTGAAACAGGTGACAGGGTTGAAGACTTGTTTGGAGGTATTTCAAAACGACCGACTCTGTCGATTTGGTTGGTTACGCATGAATTTTCGGAAATTCTTTACTATGAAGACAAAGTCTTCCATAGTCTCAGCCTCACTTTCTTCAACAATAATATCCCCCAACTTAGCCTTAGCTTGTTTGATTTGAGTATCAGCGACATAGGCTCCCTCTTAAGTGTACTGAGTCGAATTAACCTGCAAAGCTTGGTCATTCAAAGTAGTAAATTTACTAGAAGAAGAAGAAGATGTATTACTACACTTCTTTTGAACTTTCTTCTTGTATTTATCTATAGATTGTAGATAGGAACCTAAGTCTTGGCAGCTCCATTTGGATAAGTCCTTGCATGCTTTGGTAGAGATTACCGTCTCTGCCCACTCTTCTCTGAGACTGTCAAGCAGCTTGTGCAAGACACTCTCTCTATCCAGAAAAATGTTCACTTCCTGCATAATAGTTGTTAGTAAATAAAAACGATCAAGCATTTCTTCCAGAGACTCACTTGGTTTTTGCAGAAAATTCTCATAGTTCATTCGAAGTTCTTGAGCTTTGCATTTCTTGAGTTCGGTGACTCCTTCGTGGGTAGCTTGAAGGAGAGTCCATATCTCGTTTGCAGACTTGCAGTGATTGACTCTTCTTTGTTCTGGAATGGACAGGCAAGTGTAGATTGCGCGGGATGCTTGTCGGTTTGGCTCATACCTTTTGCGCTCTGCAGCAGTCCATGTGGATCGATCTGGGTTGACTGAAAGATCTCCTCCAGTGACTCTCTCCCAAAGTTCAGAGTTGACTGACTCAATGTGTTGTTCGGTCTCATTTTTCCAATGATCGTAGTTTGTGGAGGTGAGTCTGGGGTGCTCGAAGTGCATTTTGTTGTTTTGATTGGCGAAGAGGTCTGCCATTGCTCGTTGATTGACTGTCAGCCTAAGCAAGGCTCTGATACCACGTGTAGGATCGGGTGGCTAACTCAAACCAACTCAAGGTGTGAGTCTGTGAGTAGGTTTGACTCAATCAACCTTTGTACGCAAGAACACTTAAAACGTAGACACACTCAATCGAACTGATTGAACTGAGTGCGCGAAGACTTAAAGGAATTAAACAAATTAATGCTGTGAATGATAGAAAGACTCTGTGGAGCTCAGTAAGATACACAAATAAGCTATTTTATTCTCTGGTCAAAATAAAATAACTTACAGATGCCCACTAGGTAGAAGAGATCTACTTCGTGGTTTTTCACTCACTCACCCAATACACTTTCTGATTGGCTCAATGGTAAGTGTAGTAAAACTAGGATCTTCCTAGGCAGAGTCTATCTAGATGCACTAACTGATTCGGTACGTATTCTCTCTCTGGCTTACAATGATAATTCTCTCTCTCTAATCTCTAGAATGTTTCTCAATAAAAGCGCAAATGAAACTAGCTATTACAAGGCTTATTTATACTGGCTTTAGGAGTAACGGCTCGAAGGAGTTAGTTTCAAATTTGTCGGAACTAACTTAGTGGGCAACGTCCTCAGGTGGTCTTAGTCAGACTTGGGCCGCGAACTTCGGATGCGACTAGGGTGGTTGCATGACCGTTGGAGCGTTGAAGTGTTCACGAATCCGTTCCTTAGTTTTCGCAACAACATGGAAGAGTCCGTGGTGTTTCTTCAGTTGCGCAGACTCTCTTGTAGTTTGGTGCGTAACTCGTTCTTTGTGTTTGGCCGAGGACGATTGACTCTATCGAGGTGATTGACTATCTCTGCAACACTTTGATGTCTCAACACAGAAGCTAAAGAAGACGGTAGAGTGTTCGATGACTTCATTGATCAAGAGTCTCCTCCAGAAGGACAAGAAGAAGAGGAAGGCACGCCGGGAGGCGAAGGCCTTCCTACACCTAGCTCTTCTAGCCTCTCTACTTCCCCAGCGGCTTCTCCTGACTCTTCTTCTGGCACACCACCAGCATCTTCAGCGCCAGCAGTAGTTCTCTAGTTCTTTCTCTCTCTTTCTTTGTTTTATTTTACTTTCATTTCTTTTTTATTTTATTTTATTTTTAATGTATGACTAATGGATACTTATTTAACTTTCTCCTTGTGTTATGGAAGCTTGGTACTTTTATGAGTTTTTAGATTCAGTTGTCTTTATTTTAAGTTGACTATGTTGTGAGCGATTCTGATACCTTGGCTCATCACAAGTGTAGGGCGTTCCTACCCTGGTCCCTCCATAATAAGGGGAGTATTTTCTTTCATATTCTTTTTCTTTTTCTTTAAATTCTTTGTTCAGTTATTTCTCTCCTTGAACACTGGGGACAGTGTTCCTGCCAAGTGTAGGGCAAGGGTCCCCCTTTCAAATTATTTTATTTATATATATATATATATATATCTAATGATATATGTATATAAATAATATGTTATAAGTTGAGAGTCTTATCAATGTTTTACTAAGCTTTTTGCATGTTCCTTGATAAAGTAAGATTAGGAAAGGATAAATTGTTGTTCTCTCAAGAGGTAAGCTTTCTAATGAGTTTTGATTTCTATTTTAACTTCATGACTCTCTTTATTAATTAACACATGAGTAGATGACCTTACTCCTATTTTTAACCTCTGATTTACTTCTGAGTGATATTTTCTTTTCTTTTTGCAAAATGGTGAAAATTCTTCTGGGTGAAAATCTTAAATAGAGTTTTGTTGGAAGGAAAAAAGAAGGAAGACAAAAAAAAAGGAAAAAAAAAGCTTCTTCCAAAGAAAAAAAGGGAAACAAAAGATGAAACATTATTCTATGAGGTTGCGAAAATTGCCTCGGAATAAAGAAACAATCGAGAGTGTTTTTCCTTTTATTTTATTCCTTAATTCCTCATTCTTAAGAAATTCATGGTCAGGTTCAGAAACCCTTAAAAAATAGGGCTGAATCATATAAACCATTAATAAGAGTTTTGGCCATATTCAGAAACCCTTGAAAAATAGGGCTGAATATGGAAACCGGGAAAATGAGAGTTTACAAATCCCTTATACAAAATAACCTAAAAGTTTTAGATCAGTTTTTGAAATTGATTATTTTATTTTATAACACATTAGTATGTTTTGATGGAATAAGGAGGATTAAGTGATGCTTGTGAATCAGAGTCAAGTAGTTAGAATTGATTTATCTAGTTGTCATTATTATAGTTATCTGTTCTGTGCACAAGTAGTTACTCTTTTCCGATTAAGTTTTGCTCGAGGACTAGAAAAAGGTAAGTGTAGGGCCTTGATAAGCCTCAGACTTATCATATTTAGTAGTTAGAATTATAAGATTATTAGTTAACATAAGGTTAAAATAGTTAGTTTTTATATCATCTTGTATATAAAGTCTATTATATAAGTACAGACTTATGTTTGGACTATTTTGCATGTCAGGAAGGAATTTCTAACCAAAGGACGAGTATTGCCGGATGCAGCGCCGGGTATTCCCTAGCCGGCACCTGTGAGAAGTCACAATGATTCGTCAGAAGATAGCAGTTAATTACTGTTACCAAACCGACTGATGCCGGATATGTTGTCGGATGTCTCCTGTCCGGCACAAGCATCATTTTGCGGGATTTGGCGGTTAGTTGGCCATTATAAAACACGTGGTGCCGGGTACTACTGACCCGACATGACTCCCGGCACATCAGGATTTTGAAGTCTATAAATAGGCCGAAGGTCTAAGGCTTCAAACACACTTCAAAAATACAAAAACTCCACTCATACTTCACGTTCCGTATACATCCCACTGTTGGTGTCAATTCTACCAAGGAGGTTCTGCGCACCCATCCATGAAGAGAAGATGAGATTTCTGGCGAGTTAAGGTTGTGACCAATTCCCTTATCCTCTTTGTATGTCGTCTTTTATTTGTATGGATGGTTAAGTAGAATTCCTTGTTATCCTTGGTTAGGAATGATTCTCTTTGTAATACATTTATGATCAATTAATAAAGTTACAAGTTTCCAACTTAGATTTTGATCTTTGTGCAAAGTGGAATAAAGTTCACTACTTGTTCCCCTTTACTTCAAAATTCTAACAGAATGGGTTGAGAAGATCTAAGTGATCTTTGCCTTAGTCTTCTATAAATTAGGAGATGAAAATTAAGATTTGGAATTAACCATTTCATTCCCCTCTTTCCTGTTTGTAATACCTCCATCCCACATTGGGATATGGATAGTAATATGAATGGTTTATATGGATACATATGGGTTAACTACAACAACAGGCCTTCCACTTTTAAGCCCAAGTAAGGATTGAGGGCCTAAAGTGTCTAGTTTTCAAGCCTGAATGGTTTGAGAGCTATGTTGTTGGATAGTTACCCATATGGGGTGTTACAAATCGTATCAGAGCAGACTCGGGACCGTGTCGAGATGGACTACCCGACACCTACTGAGGAGGTACTTAGGGACTTGGAAGTTTGATTTACGACGAGGGGTCGCTTTCTTTGAGGGGGGAGTATGTAATACCCCCATCCCACATTGGGATATGGATAGTAATGTGAATAGTTTATATAGATACATATGGGTTAACTACAACAACAGGCCTTCCACTTTTAAGCCCAAGTGAGGATTGAGGGCCTAAAGTGGCTAGTTTTCAAGTCTGAATGGTTTGAGAGCTAGGTTGTTGGATAGTTACCCATATGGGGTGTTACAAATGGTATCAGAGCAGACTCGGGACCGTGTCGAGATGGACTACCCAACACCTACCGAGGAGGTACTTAGGGACTTGGATGTTTGATTTACGATGAGGAGTCGCTTTCTTTGAGGGGGGAGTATGTAATACCTCCATCCCACATTGGGATATGGATAGTAATGTGAATGTTTTATATGGATACATATGGGTTAACTACAACAACAAGCCTTCCACTTTTAAGCCCAAGTGAGGATTGAGGGCCTAAAGTGGCTAGTTTTCAAGCCTGAATGGTTTGAAAGCTAGGTTGTTGGACAGTTACCCATATGGGGTGTTACACTATTTGTTTGTTGGCACAAGATTTGGTGGATTTGATAATGGATTGAGAGTGTTGGTTTCGACCAGAAACTGGAAAACAATATTGACATTTTGACATTGTCGGATGCAATGTCGGGTGTATGGTGTCCGGCTCATTCAAGTTCTTGAATGTGCCGTGCATCTTATATCCGGCATGGTATCCGGCATGTTCAAAAGTTGGTTAATTCGAGCTAATTTGACTTTGTGATCATACTTGTTATTAGATTGATTATTATCCCAAATCAAGGATAATTCATTGTAAATGCCATTTATTTGATTGTTACATAGTTTCCTTAATTTGAATTAATGTTTAACTCCCCCCCCCTTTATTTAGAATAGGCAATTACTAGGATTTGGACTAATTTTCTACTAAGTCCCTAAGGTTCGATACTCTTGGTCATAATTTACTTACACTATATTCCAACCGGGAATTTTTGCTACCCGTAGTAGAGTTGTGGGATTCTTTTATTCTTTTATTCAATTTTGTATATTCTTTACCCTACAACAATCTAGTTAGCAGTAACACCACTCAAAGGACACGTTACACACAACTCAGTGCCTCTCGTCTCAATAGTCAAACCAAGACTACCCACTATATCAGCAAACACATAGAGTGGGTAGCTCTAGAATCAAACAAACATAATATTGGCTGAGAAGATAATTGAAGGATACCTGAAACGATGCGGTCAGCAGTGCGGTCTCTCTGGCCATCCATAGCATACACTCGAGCCTGAGTCTGAGGCTTCTCCTGCTTGATCTTCAGTCCTGATCTTGAACCGACACCTCTACTCCCCGAGCTGCCACTGCCACCTCTAGCCTGTGGACACTAGGCAATGCGATAGTCCATCGACCCACACATGAAGCATGCCCCGGACTTTGTAGCTGAAATACCCCAAACTTATTAAACATGGATTAAATATTTAATCACATTAATTAAGGCCTGAACATGCCTTTAAGTCAACTGAGAACAACAGTGGTCAACATAAAACAAGATGTTGCACCCTTTGACTGTTAAGGGTAAATAAATACCCAAACGAACTTCTTAGGACCTAAAAATTTGTCCTAAGTCTATTAACATAATATTAAATACATTATAATTGTTGGACAACACTCCAACACAAAGAACAAGCACTTTCATGCTTCAAGGTCAAATAGAGCAAAAAGGTGCTCTAAGAAACCTTAAAGGTCCAATGACCTTTAAATGAGATAAAATTGAGTTACATGATCAAATATCATGTAAGGAACACAACAAGACCGTTGTCAAAGAAAACAGAGCTCAGAAACACCAGGCAACACAAAATGTGCGCTAAAACTCCTTAAAGCACGTTTTTGTGAAATTGTCTTTTAAATTGGTTTTAATTGGGCTAAAAGGTTATTACCTTTAAATATAATAAATCATATTATATGATATTAGGAATTTAATTCCAGAAATTTACGAATTTTTACAAATTTAATATTAAAATATTAATAAAACCCTAAAGTGGGGCCCGTTTGGGTCAACATTGACTAAGTTGGTCAATGTTGACCATTGACCACGAAATGGACTACATGAAATCAGATAATTAATTCTCTTAACAGACCAAGAGACAAGAGACATGTGACAATTAAATATATGCTCTTACTTTTACATAAAAAACAAAAAAAGACAAACTTTACCTAATAAAACAAAACTTGTCTCACCTTTTGCTTCCCCCATGTGAGTGCAGCCGTTGGAGAGCTTCTCCTTTCCCTTATTACACGGCTGATACAAGCTCCAAACAAGAAGAAGACAAAGGAGATGAGTCACTTATTCAATAATAGCTTAAAGTAACATTATTTGTCCATTTTTGATTCAAATTGGAATCAAATAATTCACCACCTTCTCCTATCACACACGGATGTCCTCTTGTGTGTCTACACTGAATTAGATCCAATTATTCAACCCCAATCAGACTTGATGAGTCATCAAAGCAACAAAATCATAAAAAAATGCAAAAATGTGCTTTAAGCTTAATTTAGGTCATTTCCTTCATTCCTTCCTCTTCAGCCGAGATGGCTCACTCCTTGAGCTCTCTCTGGCTCCCCTCCACCGTAGGTAAGGTTCCCAAGCACCATTGATGAGATCTCAAGCTCTAGGTAAGCTCTTAAGGCATAAAAATGCCCATTTTCTTCATCTTTCTCTCCTTTTTCGATTGATCTACACTCCAACCTTTTCTATACATCTATGTAGAGTGATTTGGAGGTTAAAGGAAGGTTCAATCTCGTTCCTAACCAGATCTAAGGAGGAAAGTTCAAGTCTTGACCATTTAAGGTTAAAATGTGCTTTAAGCTCATAACTTTTGATTCCCTTCAAGTTCGGCTGTGAAACTTTGGTAATAGCCTCATCTTCTTCTCCTTTTCATGTGGAATCTGTTGGTTAGCCATTTGGAGCAAGGGTGGCCGAGATCCAAAGGAAATACCCTCTTTTAAGGCATTTTTCCAAGGTAAAACCTAATAACAAGGCATCTTGTCGTGATCTAGCTATTTCCTATGTTAATATAGTAGATCTAACACCTTGTGGTGTGTTTGATTCAGGTCGAAACCATCTTGAACTCTCCTTGCATTTTTAAGGTGATTTTTGCCTTAAATCTTACATTAAATTACTTCTTATGGTTAGATCTTTCTTGGAGACTAACTAGGCCTTGTTTGCTGTTTGAAAACATGCAAAAGAAGCTTTGGAAATTTTATCTAAGGCTGGCCGAATTCAAACAAGGAATTATTCAAGCTAAATCAAGGTATAAATCACTTAAACATTAACTTTGCTAAGTTAAAATGTTCTAAGCTAATTCTATATTAATTGCCGTGAGAGAACATGGTAATAAGGTCATTTTTGACCTTAAAATGTTTAAAGAAATGGCTTAATAAATTTATCTAAGTGATTAAGTAACATAAATGTCAAATTTAAGACATTATGTGGAAGTTTGGTAATTAAATGGAAAGTGTGTGGTGAGGCCGAGAATTATAAGTATTTTTGGGACATTTATGTGTAATTTATTTTGCAAGCCAATGTTTGTAATAAGGCCATGTATTTTAGGCCATTTTATTTATGCATTTACAAGCTTTTAATTAAGTTTAAGTAGTATAAATGCATTACCGAAAATAAATGGGGTATTAGGTGTAATTAAATTAAATTGGTTGCTTTAGAATAATAAGGCCGAAAATGAGAGGTAAAATGGAGTTAAAATAAAGTTTATAAGATTTTGTAAAGTTTTGGGGTTAAATGGTGATTTCTAGAAAGTTTGGGTGCAAACCGTAATTATAAGGAATTGGTGGTCAAGGAAATATTAAGGTGGTCAACCTTGACCATATGATAGGTTTTGACCAAATTAGATAAGTTAAATAACTTATTGAAGGTGTTATAATAAGATAAGTATCTTAAGGTAATATTTTTATAACATATGTGGTAAATATGTTATTACCAAAAATAAAGGGTGTACAATGGTATTTTAAACACCCATGGGCTATTAGGAATTTTTAGGAATTTATTTGGTGGATTTTAGAATTTAAAATGAACTAAATATGTATAATATATAGTTATAATGTCATTATGACACTTTGGAGAAAAATAGATGGTGGAATGGTAAATATTGAAAGTATATGGGTTAATAAGGATATTTATAACCCTTTGGTGGAATTTGGTGATTTTTAGAATTATTAAGAGAATTTAATAAGTTATGTGTATAAAATATAGTTTTAATGATATGGTGAACTATATGTTATAAATAGGGCCAAATGGCAACTATAGAATAGCACAAGGGCTGTTCGGAATTTACAAAAAATAACCATAGGTTATACTCTTTTGTAAGTTAGAAATGTTATATTAAATGGTAAATATAACATGGTAAAAAGAAAGGGGTGATTTTGTAAATAAAGGAAATTATGGTTTAAGGAAAAGTGTAAGGTTTAGTATATGCCTATGAGGCAATATACAATAGTTTTCTATAAAAACTATAGGTTATAAGTTAAAGGAAATAAAAATATCATATCAAATGGTATTAGTATTTTGGTATCACATTACATGATGTTATGTGGGCAAAAGGGAATTTAAATAAATTCAAGGGTATACCGAATTAATAAGAGTTGGAAAATGAATTTTAGACTATGGTCTACAATGTCATAAATGTTATGACAATTATATGGTATTAAGGTGGTTTAATGGAATTAATATAAGGAAGGGTACTCACATAAAATAATGTGACAAACTATAAAAAAATGGGATTTATAAGCTAAGGTATTTATTGAATAAACCTTAGGAGTTGTAATTATACAACATAAAATGTTACTTATGTTAGGATAATCATCTTAATATAAGTTGTACAATATGATACAACTAATGGGAATGATCATCTAATAAAAGATGATAAAAAGTAACATAAAATATAAGAGTTTATTAAACTCATGGAAGTTACCTACGTGGTAAATATATACATACACAAGAGTAATGTATATAAGGTGGATATATATTTTGGTTGGAAATCCTATGATTTAATGGTGGTGGTTATTAAAAAAAAATAGTTACAAACTATATGTTATGAGTTTTTGGGATGCAAATACTAATTGCTAAAGATAATGAATTATATAATACATGGTATGATAAGGAATGGTGGGAAAATAATACGATATGGAAAAAAATAATACAATATAAAATAATCATGCATGCATACATGCAACTATAGGTTATATACCTAAACTAGATGGTGGATAAGATTTAAAAGAAATACGACGAATTAAACTTAACAGTTGAAAAGTATGACGTATGAGTTTTACGTAACAAAGCCGTCTGTTTTAGAGAAACCCGTAACAACAACTGTAGAAAACAGGGGTGAACTGTCGGGGTTACTTATTATTCGGAAATACCGGATGTAGTTAGTCATGGAGACTGACTTATAGTTTTATTACCGTTTAGAGTATACTTCTGACAAGGACGCTTGGCGAGCTAACGGACTACACGGAGCGTAGGATCTTGCTGATTCATACTCCACCGTAATACAGTCAGGGTGAACGGTATGTAAAGGGGTTTGATCCGAGTTGTCCTAAGGCTGCTCCTTGGGCTCGGATTTGGTTGATATAACTTGTATGTTGTTATGTGTCTCTGATTGTCTCTGAGGGCTTCCTCAGTTCAGACTTCTGTGTGATCTGTGATAAGATCGTTTGTCTGAATGTGTTAATTAATATGCATGAATTGTATATTATAGCTGCTTATTATTTACTGTTGTTGAGTTAACAGTATTGGTTCGTATATATAAACCTATATATATAAAACGAACTAGCGGCTATGGTGCTATCTTATATGAGATATAGGAACGTAAGTAAAACGTTGTAGCACTATGATAATAACATATACATATTATCTAAGACTTTTGTACGGAGCATTGGCCTTTTCTATACGCCGCTCTCGTATCTAACACTGGATCCCGAGTTTACAGACTCCGGATTGGACTAATGACCTTAGTCTGCTGTGTTAGAAAATTTGGTAATGCGATGCGATGGTATAATTAATTAATTAATGGAATGGAAGTAAAGCCAAGAGGATGTGGCTCTTGGTGCGCGCTGTGATCACAAAAAACGATACCAGGATGTCCGCGTACGGGTCCGTAAGTATCAAGAAAATTTCCCGTGAGCTAGAATGGCTCGTTGGTCGGAGACTCTACCGTTGGAGTGGCTACTGTCGTGGGTGACCCGCCATAATATATGGGTAACTAGAGACATGTCGTTTTAACGAGACATTGTCACTAGGTATAACTGAACAACTAAAACAATTGAGACTTATACAGTGGCGAACAATACTATGGACGAGACTTAATACTTGTTTATTATTCTCGTTGTTTCGCTTTGTTGTTCATTGGTTATACTTGTGGTTAGTTTATTGTGTGTTGATGGTTGGATGGAGCCTACAAGGCTAAGGTAAATTAAATATGAAAACTGTACGCTACGGCGAATGTACATGGTACATTAAATTGTTATTGCTCGATACGTTCGATATACAAATGTTATTTGAAATATTCTATGAATGTTTGGTTTGGATGGATGACTAATGTTTATGGATATTTGGATGGTTGATTATGTATATTATACATTTATGCTTCAGTTTTGATTATAACTGTAAAAAGGAAAAGCATGAAACCAATCTAATAATAAGATGGTTAAAATGACAAGTGACCATTAGGGTCCAGGCCCGGCATACTCAGCGTCTATCGCTGATACTACACCATTTCAGGTTGTTGATCATTGTCGTCAGAAGAGCAGGAACAGGGTAATTGGAAATGTTG
>CM041777.1:111886349-111933477 GCA_023374045.1 Limonium bicolor | reverse complement strand
GCTTTAATAATTTGGGGTATTTCACCTGGAGTCTTCTACTTCATCTTCGAGGACTAACTTCTGAACCATTGCTGGTCTTTGGGGATTTCAATGAAGTCATGTTGTAACATCCCCGAATCACGACCAACAATAATACAACGCGCCTAACGGTAATACGAGAAGTCTACGCAGCGGTTTCGAACTCCATTCGGGTGCTACAGACGCCAACCACCCACGTGGTTGACAGTCCTCATTACCAACTCCAAGTTACGGTCTGTATGACTGGAAGTCCAACTTAACGAAATCCAAATACAATATAAAGTACAACTCAAGTGCCGAGCATCTACAGTTTAGTTAACAACTTAAACAGCATAACTCATACATAAGAAAGCATACGACTTAAAGTCTTGCCATGTGGACTACCCCTATGATAGTCACCCTTGCCTACTCTCCGTTATCGTTTGGCACAAGACCTGAAAAAAATTGGGTGTAAAGGACTCAGCAAACTATGCTGAGTATGAACGTGTGAAGCCCGCATGTTACCGGGCCACACGACTAATTGGTCGAATATTATTAAGTCCATTTTACATGCTATGATAAAGCAGTAAAGCACACATCAGTACATCATGATATCATACACACTCATCGGTAGCATAGCAATATCAGCAAGCAACCAAGCACATCTTGCAAGTAGCACAGCAATATCAATATGCAACCAAGCACAACTTGCCAGTAGCATAACAATGCCAAACACGCAGTCCAGCATAATAAGCTGCTAGTGTAGCAACAACAGTCAAGTAATTATAGGACGTGTGCGTAGGTACATTA
Source organism: Limonium bicolor (assembly GCA_023374045.1). Lineage (NCBI taxonomy): Eukaryota > Viridiplantae > Streptophyta > Magnoliopsida > Caryophyllales > Plumbaginaceae > Limonium > Limonium bicolor. Next base: position 111,932,670 of record CM041777.1, on the reverse strand, counting down.
TACCGTCAATCCTCGCTATGGGATCATTCAAGAGATTGCGTATTGTTATCTTGTTCTCATTACATATGTTTTCCTTTCTTCTCTTGCACCGAGTCCGGGGGATGTAGGTTAGATCCCGAGACTTTATAATATAGGTGCTATTCATTCCTTGTTACTTAAATGATCACATTTGTGAATTTTCTTATTTGCTTGGTTTCGTTACACATGTTTTCTTCTATTCTCTGGCACCGAGTCAGGGGATATAGATTAGATCCCGAGGCTTTATTATGTAGGTGCTAATCATTCCTTGTTTCTTCAAGGGTTACTTGTGAATTCTTTTATCACCGCACGTTGGAGGACGTCTCCTCCATAGCTAGTCCCCCATTCTCGACACCCAGGGTCAAGGAAGCGGAAGTCACCTCTAGACTCCAGGATAAGCTTCACCAATTTGTCACTCCCCCATTCCCGACACCCAGGGTCAAGGAAGCGGAAGTCACCTCTGGACTCCGGGATGTGCTTCACCAACTTGTCACTCCCCCATTCCCGACACCCAGGGTCAAGGAAGCGGAAGTCACCTCTGGACTCCGGGATGTGCTTCACCAAAATATATTCCATCATAGACGGTCGAAGGATCTGATGCAGATACCAACTCCCGATCATCCATACCGCGCGGCCCGAGCTGTTGTCTTCCCGGGTTATTCTCATGTTTCACAGTTGATACTTCTCGTTTCATTATCATTATAATCTCGACACCATAGTGGGTGTCATTAGCGGTCCTCTAAAGTTAGAGAGGATTCGTCTCTTTGTATAGTTCTTTTGTTTTGTCTACGTGGTTCGTCATGTCTCACCCAAGGAGACTTGCTCTTCATTATGATTAATGAATAGACACCATAGTGGGTGTCATGGTAGTCCTCAATGGATTAGAGAGGAGTTCCCCTTATTGAGTTTTCTTTGTTTTCATAGTTCGTAGTAGTTCGTCTCAAGTTCCATAAACGAGAAAGGGACTAAACTACTGTGTGCGCGCAAGTAAAATGCCACAAGGATATATATAACACGCATAAAAGCAAGCCACAAGAAGCAATCCAATTTTCATGCTTTTAGTCTTAGAGTCATTGTCACACAAAGCACACAGCACACAAAGCAAACAAGCCGTGTAACACGGCAACATACGAACCACACATGTCCATACCTTATTCAGAAGGGAGAGTTATCTCGCACACCGGGTCCCGGTTGGCGTTCGTCCCGTCCCTAACGTTAATTAAAATAACTCGTCAGTTTTATGATTTCATGTGACGAATTGTAACATTTTTCTTAGTTTGTCCTATTTTATCGGGTGTTGTTCCCTGGGTGAACCTTTGAATGTTCAACTTATACTAGCCCTTAGAAGTTTACAAGTATTACCTTAGGCTTTATCTCCCTCCTAGGACATTTACATTGTCGACTTACACGTTAGCTAAGTCATTCCTCTAGCTATTATCTAGAGTATTTTTAAGCACCAACGTGTGACAAGCTTAACCTAAAATTGATTTCGATTTGCCTAGAGTGTATTCCCTCATAACTAGGCACCCTAGGGCATTTCAGTAATCATAACTAACGTAATGCAACAATCTACTAACATAGAACTTAAGAACAAAACTCACACTCACAATTAGTACCTCCCTTTATTCTTAACTTCCAATGGTAGCACTTATTGTTGATTCCCCCAAAATGTGTGGCAGTGTAGTTAGGTGTTTTAACAAAATTTTATACTCCTAAACAATCTGGTATAACACTGTTGGTCACCTTGAACTCCACTAGACAGAACAGGGAACAATACCAAATTGAAAACACCAACTGCACATTATCTTCTTTCTACTCCTTTGTTCAAGTTACCAAACGGTTCTTAGGTTTCCCCAAGTATATTCCCCTTTACCCACGCATGTTAGCTAGGTTTTTAAATCCATTTCCAACCCATTACAACTCTCTTACACCCTCAGTACTTCAATCATACAAACAGCACTTTATCAAAATTCTGAAACACAATCTGTATTTCTCTTCTTCACATTTTCTTTTGGTTCATCGACCTGTCCCCAATTCTACCCAATTCCTCTTACCCAGTTGTTTAAGTGTTAAAGCCAGGTCTTAAACTCAAAGACAGATCCCAACAATCTGTTACAGCTGCTGAAGTGTTTTGATACAGAAGTGACAGGAACTAAAAAAAACTGAAGTATGCACCCGATAATTTCTCCTTTGATTTCTTGTTTCTAGTGGGTGGACTGACTTCTAATTCCTCCAAATGACTTTGCCAACTTACTCCACCACTTTAGTAATGATCTGAGTTCATACCTATGCCGCCATAGCACTCCTAATTCTTTGGGAGCCCAGGTACACAGGAGCAGTATTTTTTTTGAAAACTGAAAATAGAAACCTACTATACCTTATTCCTTCTCCTTTCTTTGCCCCTGAGTTTGACTCTCAATATCCTCAAAAACGTTGGCACACTTAGTTAGGTTAATTAGCCAGGCTTTTAGACTCATAATACTCTCAATCAACCCCATCAAAACTCTCTGTTCTGCGTTATACAGAACAGAAATACCAACTGAAAACTGAGACCGATTACTACCTCCCGTTTCACTCTGTCAACTGTTTCCCTTAGCTTGCATAGCCATCTAGCTACGTCTCTCAACATGGCTTCAACTTCAGAAAAGACTCCAGCAACAAGGGTTATATTCCCTGAGAAGTTAGCATACAGCGAACATAAAAACTTCTGAAACTGAAGTTAATCCTGCACTCTCCTTACATACTCCTGGTTTAGTGCGTTGACTGATCTTCCCACCTCTACCAGGTGTGTTTCTAATTAAGCAAGGGTCTTAGCTAGATTTTCTAAGTTCGTTAACAGCCATATGCAGTACTTTATAACCCTTGTGCTTCAGTTAGACAGAAGCTCGACTTTCAGGAGAAACCTGGAAATTAACATATCAAAAACTGAGGCTCTTTCTCCTCCCTTTTCTGTTTAATATCAATTCTGTCTTTCAAATTCCTCCCAAGGTGCTTTCCTATCTAGTTGAGTATTATACCACAAGTTTAAACTCGAAAACAACCCCAAACAGTCCACTGTCACATAGTTATACAGAAGGCAACCTCCAGAAAAAACATAAAACTGAAGCATTAAATTCTGCTATCTTCTTTCCTATTTCCTTCCTTTCTTTTCTTTATTCATACGTTTGACCTTCAATTTTCCCCCAACCTTCTTACCTAGTTAGTTAAGTGTGTAACCCAGGTTTTCTCCTTAGAGACAGACCCAAGACAAACTATTAAGCTACTGAAATTCCAATATACCGAAACTGCAACATAAGCTGAAAACTAAAATCCTAGACTGTTGCATTTCTTTCCTGTCGTTGGCTTTCTACTTTGCAACCTACCTTCTAATTTATCCCCAGATCATATAGCCCCTTAGTTAAGCACTCACTACAGATTCAATCCCAAAACAATATTGCTGACTCTACTGAACTCCTTTGACTGGGATGAAAGAAAAACACTGTTGCAGAAACTGATACATCACTTTGCATTCCATTAACTCCTACTCTTCTCGAATGTTTACGGACCTAATTGGGTACTTTAGCTAAGTTCTGCTTTCATTATTTAGGCCAATACAGCCATCTTAATCCTCTTGTATTACAGTTATACAGAACTGATGAAACTGAAAATAAAACTGCAACACAGAAACCAGTAACTTCTCTTCTATCCTTCTCTTAATTCTCTAATCTGACTTTCGTTTTTTTTTTCCTTCAACTGGCTTACCCAGTTAGCTAAATGTTTTTATCAGGGTTTTAGCTTCATCATAGATTCACAACAACATTGTTTAACCCTCTCAGAGATCAACTTGCAGGAACCGAGATTTCAGAAACTGGTAGAACTGCACTATGAAACTGGTACGTTTTTTTTTGTTCCTTCTTCTGTTTGCTTATTCTCTTCATTCCTGATCTCGTTTTTTTTTCTCTGTTCCTAATATTATCAGGTCAGTTAACAATTTGATAAGTGGGTTGGCAAGCTTTTAGGTTTATTACCAAGCCAATGCAGCTTTTACATCCTCTCTGAAACGGATATGCAGAATACAAATGTTGCAGAATGTAAGTTACAGAACAGAACCTCAAGTTTCTGCTCACCTCTCTGTCAAGTTTTCCCTCTTTCTGCACTAAGCTGTTTCTTAGCATTCCCAAAGTGCCTTCCAACTTAGTTAAGAGTTTTAGTTGTGTTTTAAATTTGTTAATCAAGCCAATATCATCTCTGGAAGCTGAGTATACATAAATAGCAGTTCGGGTGGGTAGCTTACTACCTTGAGTTTCTTTTTTTTTCTTGTTTTGAAGCTGGTTCTTCCTGATCCGCTCCTGGTGGAATGTGAAGCTCTCAGAAGCTTGGACTTTGGCCTCACTCCTGGTTTTGTTTCAGTGAAAGATGCCTACTCAGGTGGTTTTGGTCACGCTTAAGAGGTGCAGTTGCATGCTGGCTTCATGCATGAGAGGAATAAGTGATTTGGGTGTGTAAATCTGCAATGTCTCGGCATCAGGACAAGAAACAGAATCAGAACAGAAGGTTTCTTTCCCAGAACTAAGATCAGTTCAGGATTTACAACAAGGAAAGATCAGTAACAACAGAACCAGATGGGCAGACAGAACATGGGGAAGAACATGGCCTTATCTGTTCATGAGCATCGAAGGAGTGTGCAGGATATTACCTGTTGCTTACCTTCTGATCGTATTGCCTCAGGTTTCTAGGACTTGAACCATTCTGGTTGGAACATGCAACAGGCAGAGAATTAGGGAAATCGAAGGCCTTGTCTTGCGTCAAGACTGAAAGGAAACTTGAGGGAAACAAACTGGGTCTGAACTTGCACTTGCCGTGGGGCATAGGGAAGGAGGTGGAGGAGCTGTGGGTTATCAAGCAGAATACACACTTGCGAGGAAGGAAAAGCTTTCTGCATGAGAGGTATGGAGAAAAGGAAACTGGTGTATGTGGGAGTGGGAATTTCCGTGCCGCACAGAAGGTGATCCGCATGCAGGGGACAGTATACATATGCTGTTGAATAGTTTGTGTTGGACAGGAGCAATACCGAGGAAGAAGGAGGAGGGAACCGGTACTGCGCGTGTCTGATTCTCTCTCTTTTTTTTTAGCTAGCTTGGTTGATAAGTTACTAGTTTCAATTCGGTGGCATAAGCTATTGAAATGAGCATAGCTCAATCGGTTAAAGCATTCTAGGTGTATACAAGAGGTACGGGGTTGAACCTCAGCTGGGTTTTCTGCTCTTTTTTTGTAAAGTATGTAGCGACTATATAATCCGTCGCGTTATTAATTTATACCCGACTACCTTATTTTGTTACGTTATTAGTTATTTATACGTACACATATATATATATATACGCCCCCCTTTTAGTTTGTCGCGTTTTAGTTATGTGTAATATGCGACGTTATTATGATTAATTATTATATACGACGTTGTAATGTTGTAACGTTACGTATATGTATTTTTATATACGTATATATATATGTACGTGACTGTATGAATATGTCACGTTCTCATGTCCTCGGACATACATATGTCCGTACTTAATTTAATTGTTCATGCATTATCACGTGTCCCGAATTATGTGACACGTTATTCTCGGATAGTCCTCACTCGTTTATGATTTTATGTGTTTATTTGTTTAGGGGTGTTTCAACTTACCCCCCTTAAAAGAGACTTCGTCCCGAAGTCTTACTTCCTTAACTTATATTTTCCACTCCTTGTTAATCCTAGGGATCGAGTCCCACATTTCATAATTCTCACTACCCAGGTGTGTTCATAAGCGCTATGCCACATTAATGGCATCTCACAAGTTTTCATAGTAGACCAAGAAGCTAGCAATGTGTATAACATGCTAAAGTGCGACCCAAGGCACACGACATTCATTCATCCATAGCGTACGTACATTTCCATACACAATCCAAACACACAAACCTACCAACCAACCACGAGTGGTTGTAGGAATACATCATAATAAATCAACACACATACAAAACAAAACGCGCTTACCCCCCTTAAAAGAGGGGTACGCCCCCGTACCCTACACTAAGCCGAAACATCGATGAAAAGATAGGGGTACCTAGTTTTCCTTACCGGCTTGATTATATGCCATTGTGTAAACGCCAGATCGGGTTTTCCCGAGTGTGAGGAGGCTTTCTACCTCTCCAGCGTTTTCCTACGGATTGAGATGGACCCTAACTAACGAGCCTCACAAACTAACCCGTAACCCCGTTTCTCAAATTTAGGTTTTCCTATACTCGGTACTCCTCTGTTCCAGTCATCAGAGCGCAACTACGCTCTGATACCACTTTCTGTAACACCCCAATCACGACCAACAATAATACGACGGCCTAACGGTAATACGAGAAGTTCTACGCAGCGGTTTTCGAACTCAAAGGGGCAAAGAAGACAACGCTCGGTCTTTACAGCGGTTCTCTTCCATTCGGGTGCTACCCCCACCACGTGGTTGACAAGTCTCATTACCAACTCCAAGTTACGGTCTGTATGACTGGAAGTCCAACTTAACGAAATCCAAATACAATATAAAGTACAACTCAAGTGCCGAGCATCTACAGTTTAGTTAACAACTTAAACAGCATAACTCATACATAAGAAAGCATACGACTTAAAGTCTTGCCATGTGGACTACCCCTACGATAGTCACCCTTGCCTACTCTCCGTATCGTCTGGCACAAGACCTGAAAAAATTGGGTGTAAAGGACTCAGCAAACTACGCTGAGTATGAACGTGTGAAGCCCGCATGTTACCGGGCCACACGACTAATTGGTCGAATATTATTAAGTCCATTTTACATGCTATGATAAAGCAGTAAAGCACACATCAGTACATCATGATATCATACACACTCATCGGTAGCATAGCAATATCAGCAAGCAACCAAGCACATCTTGCAAGTAGCACAGCAATATCAATAAGCAACCAAGCACAACTTGCCAGTAGCATAACAATGCCAAACACGCAGTCCAGCATAATAAGCTGCTAGTGTAGCAAACCAGTCAAGTAATTATAGGACGTGTGCGTAGGTACATTATACCGTCAATCCTCGCTATAGGATCATTCAAGAGATTGCGTATTGTTTATCTTGTTCTCATTACATATGTTTTCCTTTCTTCTCTTGCACCGAGTCCGGGGGATGTAGGTTAGATCCCGAGACTTTATAATATAGGTGCTATTCATTCCTTGTTACTTAAATGATCACATTTGTGAATTTTCTTATTTGCTTGGTTTGTTACACATGTTTTCTTCTATTCTCTGGCACCGAGTCAGGGGATATAGATTAGATCCCGAGGCTTTATTATGTAGGTGCTAATCATTCCTTGTTTCTTCAAGGGTTACTTGTGAATTCTTTTATCACCGCACGTTGGAGGACGTCTCCTCCATAGCTAGTCCCCCATTCCCGACACCTAGGGTCAAGGAAGCGGAAGTCACCTCTAGACTCCAGGATAAGCTTCACCAATTTGTCACTCCCCCATTCCCGACACCCAGGGTCAAGGAAGCGGAAGTCACCTCTGGACTCCGGGATGTGCTTCACCAACTTGTCACTCCCCCATTCCCGACACCCAGGGTCAAGGAAGCGGAAGTCACCTCTGGACTCCGGGATGTGCTTCACCAAAATATATTCCATCATAGACGGTCGAAGGATCTGATGCAGATACCAACTCCCGATCATCCATACCGCGCGGCCCGAGCTGTTGTCTTCCCGGGTTATTCTCATGTTTCACAGTTGATACTTCTCGTTTCATTATCATTAATCTCGACACCATAGTGGGTGTCATTAGCGGTCCTCTAAAGTTAGAGAGGATTCGTCTCTTTGTATAGTTCTTTTGTTTTGTCTACGTGGTTCGTCATGTCTCACCCAAGGAGACTTCTCTTCATTATGATTAATGAATAGACACCATAGTGGGTGTCATGGTAGTCCTCAATGGATTAGAGAGGAGTTCCCCTTATTGAGTTTTCTTTGTTTTCATAGTTCGTAGTAGTTCGTCTCAAGTTCCATAAACGAGAAAGGGACTAAACTACTGTGTGCGCGCAAGTAAAATGCCACAAGGATATATATAACACGCATAAAAGCAAGCCACAAGAAGCAATCCAATTTTCATGCTTTTAGTCTTAGAGTCATTGTCACACAAAGCACACAGCACACAAAGCAAACAAGCCGTGTAACACGGCAACATACGAACCACACATGTCCATACCTTATTCAGAAGGGAGAGTTATCTCGCACACCGGGTCCCGGTTGGCGTTCGTCCCGTCCCTAACGTTAATTAAAATAACTCGTCAGTTTTATGATTTCATGTGACGACAGTTGTAACATTTTTCTTAGTTTGTCCTATTTTATCGGGTGTTGTTCCCTGGGTGAACCTTTGAATGTTCAACTTATACTAGCCCTTAGAAGTTTACAAGTATTAGCCTTAGGCTTTATCTCCCTCCTAGGACATTTACATTGTCGACTTACACGTTAGCTAAGTCATTCCTCTAGCTATTATTCTAGAGTATTTTTAAGCACCAACGTGTGACAAGCTTAACCTAAAATTGATTTCGATTTGCCTAGAGTGTATTCCCTCATAACTAGGCACCCTAGGGCATTTCAGTAATCATAACTAACGTAATGCAACAATCTACTAACATAGAACTTAAGAACAAAACTCACACTCACAATTAGTACCTCCCTTTATTCTTAACTTCCAATGGTAGCACTTATTGTTGATTCCCCCAAAATGTGTGGCAGTGTAGTTAGGTGTTTTAACAAAATTTTATACTCCTAAACAATCTGGTATAACACTGTTGGTCACCTTGAACTCCACTAGACAGAACAGGGAACAATACCAAATTGAAAACACCAACTGCACATTATCTTCTTTCTACTCCTTTGTTCAAGTTACCAAACGAGTTCTTAGGTTTCCCCAAGTATATTCCCCTTTACCCACGCATGTTAGCTAGGTTTTTAAATCCATTTCCAACCCATTACAACTCTCTTACACCCTCAGTACTTCAATCATACAAACAGCACTTTATCAAAATTCTGAAACACAATCTGTATTTCTCTTCTTCACATTTTCTTTTGGTTCATCGACCTGTCCCCAATTCTACCCAATTCCTCTTACCCAGTTGTTTAAGTGTTAAAGCCGGGTCTTAAACTCAAAGACAGATCCCAACAATCTGTTACAGCTGCTGAAGTGTTTTGATACAGAAGTGACAGGAACTAAAAAAACTGAAGTATGCACCCGATAATTTCTCCTTTGATTTCTTGTTTCTAGTGGGTGGACTGACTTCTAATTCCTCCAAATGACTTTGCCAACTTACTCCACCACTTTAGTAATGATCTGAGTTCATACCTATGCCACCATAACACTCCTAATTCTTTGGGAGCCCAGGTACACAGGAGCAGTATTTTTTTGAAAACTGAAAATAGAAACCTGCTATACCTTATTCCTTCTCCTTTCTTTGCCCCTGAGTTTGACTCTCAATATCCTCAAAAACGTTGGCACACTTAGTTAGGTTAATTAGCCAGGCTTTTAGACTCATAATACTCTCAATCAACCCCATCAAAACTCTCTGTTCTGCGTTATACAGAACATAAATACCAACTGAAAACTGAGACCGATATCACTACCTCCTGTTTCACTCTGTCAACTGTTTCCCTTAGCTTGCATAGCCATCTAGCTACGTCTCTCAACATGGCTTCAACTTCAGAAAATACTCCAGCAACAAGGGTTATATTCCCTGAGAAGTTAGCATACAGCGAACATAAAAACTTCTGAAACTGAAGTTAATCCTGCACTCTCCTGTTACATACTCCTGGTTTAGTGCGTTGACTGATCTTCCCACCTCTACCAGGTGTGTTTCTAATTAAGCAAGGGTCTTAGCTAGATTTTCTAAGTTCGTTAACAGCCATATGCAGTACTTTATAACCCTTGTGCTTCAGTTAGACAGAAGCTCGACTTTCAGGAGAAACCTGGAAATTAACATATCAAAAACTGAGGCTCTTTCTCCTCCCTTTTCTGTTTAATATCAATTCTGTCTTTCAAATTCCTCCCAAGGTGCTTTCCTATCTAGTTGAGTATTATACCACAAGTTTAAACTCGAAAACAACCCCAAACAGTCCACTGTCACATAGTTATACAGAAGGCAACCTCCAGAAAAAACATAAAACTGAAGCATTAAATTCTGCTATCTTCTTTCCTATTTCCTTCCTTTCTTTTCTTTATTCATACGTTTGACCTTCAATTTTCCCCCAACCTTCTTACCTAGTTAGTTAAGTGTGTAACCCAGGTTTTCTCCTTAGAGACAGACCCAAGACAAACTATTAAGCTACTGAAATTCCAATATACCGAAACTGCAACATAAGCTGAAAACTAAAATCCTAGACTGTTGCATTTCTTTCCTGTCGTTGGCTTTCTACTTTGCAACCTACCTTCTAATTTATCCCCAGATCATATAGCCCCTTAGTTAAGCACTCACTACAGATTCAATCCCAAAACAATATTGCTGACACTACTGAACTCCTTTGAACTGGAATGAAAGAAAAACAACACTGTTGCAGAAACTGATACATCACTTTGCATTCCATTAACTCCTACTCTTCTCGAATGTTTACAGACCTAATTGGGCACTTTAGCTAAGTTCTGCTTTCATTATTTAGGCCAATACAGCCATCTTAATCCTCTTGTATTACAGTTATACAGAACTGATGAAACTGAAAATAAAACTGCAACACAGAAACCAGTAACTTCTCTTCTATCCTTCTCTTAATTCTCTAATCTGACTTTCGTTTTTTTTCCTTCAACTGGCTTACCCAGTTAGCTAAATGTTTTTATCAGGGTTTTAGCTTCATCATAGATTCACAACAACATTGTTTAACCCTCTCAGAGATCAACTTGCAGGAACCGAGATTTCAGAAACTGGTAGAACTGCACTATGAAACTGGTACGTTTTTTTTGTTCCTTCTTCTGTTTGCTTATTCTCTTTATTCCTGATCTCGTTTTTTTTCTCTGTTCCTAATATTATCAGGTCAGTTAACAATTTGATAAGTGGGTTGGCAAGCTTTTAGGTTTATTACCAAGCCAATGCAGCTTTTACATCCTCTCTGAAACGGATATGCAGAATACAAATGTTGCAGAATGTAAGTTACAGAACAGAACCTCAAGTTTCTGCTCACCTCTCTGTCAAGTTTTCCCTCTTTCTGCACTAAGCTGTTTCTTAGCATTCCCAAAGTGCCTTCCAACTTATTAAGAGTTTTAGTTGTGTTTTAAATTTGTTAATCAAGCCAATATCATCTCTGGAAGCTGAGTATACATAAATAGCAGTTCGGGTGGGTAGCTTACTACCTTGAGTTTCTTTTTTTTTCTTGTTTTGAAGCTGGTTCTTCCTGATCCGCTCCTGGTGGAATGTGAAGCTCTCAGAAGCTTGGACTTTGGCCTCACTCCTGGTTTTGTTTCAGTGAAAGATGCCTACTCAGGTGGTTTTGGTCACGCTTAAGAGGTGCAGTTGCATGCTGGCTTCATGCATGAGAGGAATAAGTGATTTGGGTGTGTAAATCTGCAATGTCTCGGCATCAGGACAAGAAACAGAATCAGAACAGAAGGTTTCTTTCCCAGAACTAAGATCAGTTCAGGATTTACAACAAGGAAAGATCAGTAACAACAGAACCAGATGGGCAGACAGAACATGGGGAAGAACATGGCCTTATCTGTTCATGAGCATCGAAGGAGTGTGCAGGATATTACCTGTTGCTTACCTTCTGATCGTATTGCCTCAGGTTTCTAGGACTTGAACCATTCTGGTTGGAACATGCAACAGGCAGAGAATTAGGGAAATCGAAGGCCTTGTCTTGCGTCAAGACTGAAAGGAAACTTGAGGGAAACAAACTGGGTCTGAACTTGCACTTGCCGTGGGGCATAGGGAAGGAGGTGGAGGAGCTGATTGGGTTATCAAGCAGAATACACACTTGCGAGGAAGGAAAAGCTTTCTGCATGAGAGGTATGGAGAAAAGGAAACTGGTGTATGTGGGAGTGGGAATTTCCGTGCCGCACAGAAGGTGATCCGCATGCAGGGGACAGTATACATATGCTGTTGAATAGTTTGTGTTGGACAGGAGCAATACCGAGGAAGAAGGAGTAGGGAACCGGTACTGCGCGTGTCTGATTCTTCTTTTTTTTTTAGCTAGCTTGGTTGATAACTTACTAGTTTCAATTCGGTGGCATAAGCTATTGAAATTGAGCATAGCTCAATCGGTTAAAGCATTCTGAGTGTATACAAGAGGTACGGGGTTTGAACCTCAGCTGGAGCGTTTCTGCTCTTTTTTTGTATAAGTATGAGCGACTATATAATCCGTCGCGTTATTAATTTATACCCGACTACCTTATTTTGTTACGTTATTAGTTATTTATACGTACACATATATATATATACGCCCCCCTTTTAGTTTGTCGCGTTTTAGTTATGTGTAAATATGCGACGTTATTATGATTAATTATTATATACGACGTTGTAATGTTGTAACGTTACGTATATGTATTTTTATATACGTATATATATATATGTACGTGACTGTATGAATATGTCACGTTCTCATGTCCTCGGACATACATATGTCCGTACTTAATTTAATTGTTCATGCATTATCACGTGTCCCGAATTATGTGACACGTTATTCTCGGATAGTCCTTACTCGTTTATGATTTTATGTGTTTATTTGTTTAGGGGTGTTTCACATGTACAATTATGTATACAGGGGTATGGGTGAGCATAATCTGTAACACCCCAACTGAAAACTTAACAATAAACGGCAAACGCAGCGGAAATCCATAACTTAACATTAACCAAAACGGGACGGTGTTACATGTCGTTAGCCACCCACATGGCTAACAAGGCTAATACGCACAATATGTATCGGTCTGATGGACACAGACTCCCAAGCATTAGTTACTAATATCCACATACTTACAAACCAACTATACTGAGTGTATAGATATATATATACAAAATCATTCAGTATAACTCCATCAATATATAACTTCCACGAGTGCACAGGCGCAACTCGGGTCACTATCCAAAAGCTAACAAAAATACATCTTGCACATCTAATCTAAAGCGACTCCGCTTCTTTGATCCTCATCCTGTAAAATAAATATGGTGCCCCAAAGGTGCTCAGCAACCCTTGGCTGGTATGATTAATGTACAGCCTGTCGGCTACCGGGATACATGCAACTAATTCTCATAATGAACATGGGGTTATTTAGCAACGACATACATAAGCATAGCAACACTCATTGCATAACAACAACATAACTAGGAACAAATCGCTTGTGGAAACGAACCACATAACAGTTAGCCAAGTTGGTTGAGCCTAGAGAATGTTGTCAATCTCATATTAAGCCCGTTACATAACTCGTTACCGTTCGGTTTGTCAAACGTTTAACGTACCCGAAGGTATGTTGGATATAGTGATCCGAACACATCGTACATACATTCCCCCTAGCCCCGAACTTAAGTCAAGGTAGGAAAGCCATTAATTAGACTTGTGAGAGATTGTAATCCAAGAAGGAAAACAATCAAAACATAAAGAGTGTCGAATCTGACCCAGACATCGACACCCAAACATACACGCGCGACCGGACACTCGGATTCCTCACCCCCCACTTATACACTTTTTAGTAGTTCCATTGATGGAACTTAACATATTATTACACACAATAAGTGTTCAATCCAAGTTAGGCACACAAGGGAGATGGGATACATTCGAGCAATACAAACCACAACTAACACACGGATAGCCGTAGTTAGAACGTCCCTTAAGTTGAAACGTTAAAACCGAATACCGTTCTCTTGCATAATCCTAACTTTGGTTAACTAACAGGTTAGCACGTATTCGAGATTAACGGTATCGGAACACACACGCCACAATAATAACAATGACTGTAAACTCATTTCATGATTTAAATCTTACAAAGTCATAAACATCCTGGAAAACAAACAACACACAAGCCGGTGTAAACTGGTAGCAAACAAACTGCAAGAAAACCATACCTTGGTCCCTGTTGCGTTCGTTGACCACCGAATGCAGCTCCTATACATAATTAGTCATGTCGGTTAATTATCGTATTCGATTTCCGATTAACTAAGTACTTTACATGATTATATGGCATGTTTTCACATTTAAACTTACACTTGTTTACCCTCATTATACTTACTAGGGTTTACTACTTAAACCATATTTTCTTTTATGTTTTTTTAAGGACCAACCGACCCACCGACCGACCCAACCCCTGGGTCGGTCGGATGCAGAAGACATCCGGGTTTGAAAATTTTTACTCGACCGACCCAACCATGGTCAGTCCTAAGGTCGGTCCATTCCAGAAACATTTTGGTTCAGTATTTTTCAGCCCGACCAACCCAGCCAAGGTCGGTCCCTTAGGTCTAGAAACATTTCCGGCTAGCTTATTATAGTCCAACCGACCCAGCCAAGGTCGGTCCCCTGGGTCGGTCGACTGCAGAACCTTTCCAAAAATTGTCTAACTTGCTCCCAACTTCTCCACAAGCTTCCTAATATGTTCTATTGTCATTTAGGCACCTTTACATCCCTCTTTACTCATGATCAAACCTCCATTTGACTTCTTTAATCATTTACTCAATCTTTACAAAAATCCCTAACACTTATAACATTGTTCCTTTGGATTTCTAAGTGGTAAATTATGACTACAACTTAGACTAACCAAAGTGTTTCTTCACAAGCATGATCATCATCATCATCTCTTTACACAAACTCCTTAAGGTCTTTCCAACAAGTTCATACTCAATCCTTCACAAGGCATTATATCTCTTTTGTTTACCAAAATTTACACAAGTCTTAACAACACTCTTACCATGACTTTGGTGTGTCTTAAAACATCCATTTGATCTCTAAATCCTCCAAGACAATTCCTAAGTCATTGTAACACTCTAGAACACCTTAACTCATTTTATTTCACCAATATAACCCTTAAGGATTTCTAGCACTTTCTAGGTCATAGAATCACCTAAATACGTAAAACTCTTTGTTTATCAACTAAAATTTTCCATAGCTCCTCTAGCACATTCTTACACTCAAAACATGGTTTTTTATCCTTAAACAATCAAAGACATTCAAATCCAGTATGAATGGTCTTTACACATAAACTACACCCAAACTATACCACATCACAATATAGTGCGTAAACTTAAATTGCTTGGCACTTAGGCCCTTAAATGACATGGCTCTTAGGCCCTTAAATAACAATAATCTTAAACACTGAATTTCCATATATTAAATGCTTTCAACCTGCAAATACACACAACAATCTCATATGCCCTTATAATCCACCTTGTGGATATTTTACTAACTCATTTCCCTTTGGCTCTTTAGGTTGTTTATAAAGAAATTCAAGCTCAATTTCCTAAGGCACAAAACTACATTAGGATAGGTCATTTACCTTTTCCTCTTTAAGATTTCTCTCTTGTTTTCTCTTGATTGAAAATCGGCAAGGACTTGTTCACTTGTCAACCTTCTAACCAATATACATAAGGGTAATGAGCATTAAGCATTATACTTAAACTCATGAACAACCATAGATTACAAGAAGTGTCTTAAAACACTAGAATTGATATTTACCTTGGAATTGAAAGAGAGCTTGATTAAGGAGCAAGGTAGGACTCCTCCTAGTCCTTTGAGGATTAAATAAAGCTATTAAAACAACAAGACAAAGAACCATCAATGTTGATTCTCGGCCATGTATGAAAATGAGAGGAAACATGAATTTTCTTTGGCTTTTCTTACCTTGAAGCAAAGGAGAGTATCAAAGTATAAGAAGTTGAGCTTTTCCTCCTTCAATGGATATTATCCATGGAATGAAACTTGAGTTCTTGGAGATTTGAAAAGATGGAATTGAAGAGCTTGGTCTAACTAACACAAATATGGTCTTAGAATTTGATTTAGAGTATGAAGTTGGAATTGACAAAGAAATGAAGTTGGAGAAGAGAGGGGTGCTGTAGCAAAACTGTTTTGCTTGGGAGGATGAAGAAAGAAGACGGTGGGGAATGGAGGGAATGAAGAAAAGTGAGGTGAGAGGTTTAACTTGTAAGATATTTACTTATAAAGTAAATAGTCTTTTTTACTTTAGTTTCTTTTCTTTCTTTTAGTTGGCTGGCAAGGGTGATGAATCCCCACCTTAAAAATCGGCCCCTCCAGTTACTTAGGATATTTAGGAGCTAGTTTGACCAATTAATTAACTTATGTTGACTTAATGCTAAATTAAGCACTATTTGAGCACTATTCATAATTAGTGCACATATTTGTGAAATTTTTGATTTCCCATTGATTTAGGCTTCCTAATGTGATACTAAGTAGTACACATATTGATTAAGGTGTAACCATGGGCATTTAGCCACTCAAAACCCATTTCTAAGACAATTTTTCAAAAATGTGCTTTATGACTCCTTAAAGCACAATTTGTGTTTTAACTTGTTTTTGAGCTTGGTTTTCTTTGGTAATTGGTTTAGCATTTCCATTAGCATATTAATAAGTCTTGGTAAGCTCTTTGGGTCCTAACCAATGTTATCCCAAGTTTAGAGCATGTTGTTGCTCAAATTGTGTTAATGGTACTTTATTGTGTTTACTATGGTTTAAATTGTTTACTAATGTTTCTAAGGCACTTTTTAGCCTTGATACACCATATTTTAACATTTAAATAACATATTTAGGTTTGGGGTATTTCATAATCAAAGACACATGTCCTCCTTTCGTCGTTGTTTATGCTGATGTCGTCTAGCCGGCTTGGGTTTTGTTGGCGACATCTTTACTTATACCAATAGACATTGTGGACAGTACAACACCTAGTGTCGACTGGATCATTTAGTTGCTTCCTCAGAGTGGTTGTAACTCTTTCCAAACACTTGTGACCTTTATTTACAATGGGGCCAATCTGACCGTCCAATTAAATTGCTCACTCAGTCACCACCTAGAGGAGGTCCAAAACTCTTTAAATTTGAGAAGTGCTGGGTTGGAGAAGATAAGTGTCATCGAATAATCCAACAAACCTGGTCGGGTGAGAATGGTCGAAGAGGTTATTACATGGTTAAGAGGTGTGGACGTGTTTTGAAAGACTGGGGTGGCCACCATAAGAAGTGGAGAATATCAGAGTAACTAAACTAAAGGGGAAATAGATGCAATTGCTGGGCAAACTCCTACACCTACTTCATTAAATCAGTGGCGATACTTAAGTTATGAGCTTGACCTGCTTCTTCTCAACGAGGAAACGCGATGGCCACAACGATTTAGGAAACGATGGTTGCAAGCGGGTGATCGTAATAGTAAATTCTTCTTTAGTAGGGTTCAATATAGAAGACAAAAGAATATGATCCATGAATTGACTGAATCCCAAGGACGTAGGTTTCGGTATGGGAAGGAGTTGATGTAACACCCCAACCGTTAATCCTTCCATTATCCTCTAACCGTCTCCATACTTACTCCTACACGCAGCGGATATATATACTTTACTCCCGGCGGGTGATGCAACGCTGTCAGCCATACTAAGACCAACAAGGCTACTACTACTTACTGTAGCGGTCTGAAGATTAGAATATACCGAGTACATAATACTTACATTACAATACCAAATGCTTACTTACACTTTGATTACCGAGTACCCAATATATATGAATTACATTCCAGGTCTACAATTCTATTTCAAAAATTATGAGTTTACACAACTACTCATCATTTCCAAATTCATAATTTCAATTCTCCAAAAGGGTGTACCACATGGTACACCAGCTACTCAAAAGGCCTCAAGCCGTGTACAACTCGGTTCACCATTCAAATCTACTACTACTCAAAAAGGGATTCATCCCGGTCCTTACTCGACCTTCAAGCCTCACGGGTACCTGTAAGATAAAAATAGTGCCCCAAGGGGCTCAGCTTACACTGCATATGAAATCCGCATACCCCGCGTACTAGCGAGGGTACCGACTATTTATTCGAATACATGCAGTTCATTTTACTCGTACATACATACATGCTTATATACACAATATTACAATACATACATTCCACCAACATACATACATCAATGCATACAAGGAAGACATTACAAGTCAATCCTACATACTTACCTTATGGAGATACGCTTCTCCAATACATAC
Source organism: Limonium bicolor (assembly GCA_023374045.1). NCBI lineage: Eukaryota > Viridiplantae > Streptophyta > Magnoliopsida > Caryophyllales > Plumbaginaceae > Limonium > Limonium bicolor. Next base: position 111,914,474 of record CM041777.1, on the reverse strand, counting down.
ACAAGGCTTGTTAGCTCCTTTACACACTCGGGTTAATCGGGTGTACATTACTCATTTACTCAGGGTCAATGACTTACAATAGCCAAGACCATTACTCATACAATTTCTTTACTTACTTACTTACTCAAGTCATGTCGGTATGACCTCCAGGCAAGGACTACTATATCCCACCACCGGGCTTTAGGGTGGCTCACCAATCCAGGATGCTACCCATTTAAGGGGTTTGGTCCATGGAAAGGATTAAGGCCAGGATTCGGATCCAACCTCTTGTGTTTCCTTATCCTCATGCATGGCCGAAACTATATTGGACTTCTACTAATTCCATTTTACTCATTACTCAAGTTAGGAGTTAGGTAGTTAGGAATTAGTAGAAGTCATTACTTCCATACCAAGGTTAATACACTGCACAAGTACACTACAAGGTACACATACACTTCATTCTCATCCATTCATTACATGAATTATACAAACTAAATGTTCAAGATATTACAACAAGAACAATATAGCTCAAACACAATTAAGTGCAATAAAAGTCCGATTCGTGCACTTATCTTATTTGAGTGATCACATAAGCACACAAATCAGAGTAACCAAGTTAGGATACAAGGCATGAGGAAATCATACCGTTCACCGTCGTATCGTACTCCCGGTTTTCCTTCGGGATTCTACTATTCGATTCTTATACATACATGAAGTTGTATGATCAATGATCTATTATTGATCCAACTTATTCCTCCATTAATACTTCTATCGTATACTTACTACTTCTTTACATTCATACTTGATTATGCAAATCATTCTTTCCTTATTACTTCTTAAACTTGCTTTCTTACTCATGTACTTACTTCCTTACCATTTTTACTCCATTAATGGTGTGCTACCATATATATGTATACATGTACATATACATATATATATATATATATACATATGATTACTATAATCATATATATATTTTTTATTTTAACTCGACCGACCTTACCCAGGGTCGGACCCAAGGTCGGTCGAAGTCAGTGAGTTACAACGCTGGAATATTCAGGCCCGACCGACCTTGCAAGTCGGTCCCAAGGTCGGTCCAAGTCAGTGAGTTCTGGTTTCGAAATTTAAGACTTGACCGACCTTGCCAGGTAGGTCCCAAGGTCGGTCCAAGTCAGTAAGTTTCTGGTTTGAAGTTTATGCCTCGACCGACCTTGCCAAGTCCGGTCCCAAGGTCGGTCGAAGTCAGTAGACTTCTGGGCTTACAATTTTACGACTCGACCGACCTTATCAAGTTCGGTCAAGGTCGGTCGAAGTCAGTAGACTTCCCGTCTTTGTAATTTAAGGCTCGACCGACCTTGCAGGTTCGGTCCCCAAGGTCGGTCCGGCCCAGTACTCTTGTTTAAAAATCTATTTTCATTTCTTTCTTTGCCCATTGCTTCTCTAACCTTTACCAATACATTCCCAACATGTTTAACACTCATTTTTGATACTCTAAATCACTTAGTTCATCCACCAAATTCATTACTCACTTCTAAATTAACTTACACTATTTTTCTCACCTCATTCCAGCATTTATACTAGTTTCCTTTCTTCAATGCTACAGATTTTTGTTCTAACCTTTATCACCTATTACTCCCTCTACCAATGCCACTCCTAGCATTCTAAATACATCGTCTTACCACTCTAGTTCTTCCCATTACCTAAATCCTTTTCAAATCTGTTTTAAAAATGCTAACTAATCTCGTTAAACTCTCCAAATACACCTAGTTACTTCCTAGGTTACTCCTTCTCCTTACACAACTAAGTCTCCAAATTTTCTAGACAAATTTTGACATAGTCTCCCCTATAATTTCCACTTTGCCCACATACCATTCCAGCTCACAACTCATTTACAATCTCCATATCAATTCAACACACTACAACACAATAAATTTCCTGCACATGCACATTTACTTCCTAATGTTCTCCCAAGCTTTTAAACATCTTTTACAAGTTTCAAAACAGTTTTATTATCTTCCTCATACTAATACGTAGCTACTACTCACAACCATATTCATTACACATTTTTAATACTCAAAATCTGTTACACTACCCAATACAAAACTAGCTCAAGGTAAGAGCATTTACCTTGTTGCTTCTAGTTTTTGATTTCTTTCTTGCTTTCTTATTTCTCCTTTCCTCCTTCCTTGTTCTTCCTCACACAACAAATAATGCTATAGCCACCATACCAATACACAACAACTACTTAGAACTCATTCTTACTAATCTAGAACTTTGGACATGTTTCTAGGGTTTAGAAAAGAGCATTACCTTCCAATGAGTAGATGGAGTTCTTGGTTAGCAAGAGAGCAAGGTTTCTAGCCCAATGGAGAAACCAAAATCAGCTGGAGAACAAGGTACAAAGCATTCAAAATCTAGAAATTTTTATAATGCAAAGGAGGACTAGAAACGAGGGATTTTTAAACTTCTTTTTACCTTAAAGCACCAAGGTGAAGGAGGGGCTTCAAATGGAGGACTCAAATCCTCAAATGGCTTCCAGCCATGGAGATGAAAATGGAGCTTTTGGATTTTTGAAAGGAGGAAGATGTTCTCCTTGGCAAGAGGAATTCAATGGTGTAATTTTTGTAGGGTTTGGAGTTGATTTGAGTGCTCAACAAGAAGAGAGAAGAGGAGTGTTGGTGGTGGTTCTTCAAATCGCCATTGTTGGCTTTGGGAGGAAGAAGAAAATGAGAGAGAGGGGAGAGCAATGCGTGAGGAGAGAGAGAGAGAGAGAGAGAGAGTAAGAGGGAGGAGGGAATCGGCCCCCCATATACACACACACACAAATTTTTACTTTTTATTTACAAAAGTGGACACATTAGTTTTGCTTTATTACAGTTCACACCCCACAACTTCTCGTTTTTACAGTTTTTACTAACCGGAACCGTTTTCCGGAATTTTCTCGTTTAATTAATTTTATTGGTTCTAAACTTACATTAATGTTTATTAATGACTATTTGGTTGACCAAAATTATTACGAGACTATTTTATCCGCTTAAAGTCGCATTTTCTTGGTTTCCTCGAAAAACGCGCTTTAAGGTTCGTTTATGCTTTTAACCCATTTTAAGGATCTGTTTTCTTCGGGATTTGTTCCCTCACGTTTATTAGATGTAATTAAGCCTCTAAAATACTTATTAGCCTAATTAATCACTATTTTAATTACGGGGTATTTCAAGGAAGTGGCGCAGAGCTATTTCACAGACCTTTTTTAGACCACTAACCCTGCTGCTAACGTCTATCTGCTTGCATGTGTTAAAAATAGAGTTCCCCAACAATTTTATGCTTTTATGGGAGATCCTTTTAGTATGAGAGAAGTCATTCTAGCACTTCGAGATATGAACCCAAATAAAGCTCCGGGTCCATATGGGATTAATGGGGTCTTCCTCAAGGCCTATTGGGATATTGTAGGCAATGACTTTGTCAATGATGCATTTAAGGTCCTTAATACTGGCGGCATGCCTATCAGTCTTAATCATACTCATTTGATGCTAATCCCCAAGAATATGGGAGCCAAATCTATGAAAGACAACCGGCCAGTTCTACTTTATAATACTTTGTAAATACAAGTTAAGGAGGTTTAAAGTTTGTTATCTCGTATGACCAAGATGCCTTTGATAAGGGTCATTTGATACAAGATAACATCATTATCACTCATGAACTCATACACAACATGAGGATCACATAGGTCGCTCAAGGGGTCACTTTCCCCTAATACTTGATATGGCTAAGGCATTTGATCATGTAGAATGACCTTTCATTTTGGCAGTTTTGAGAAGCACGGAATTCCATAAGAGATGGTTTCAGTTGGTTGAGAAATGCATATCCTCTGTGTCATCTACGGTTCTTATCAACGGTAGGCTGGGTCAAACGTTCTTCCCCCAAAGAAGCTTGTGGCAAGGTGACCCTTTGTCATCCTTTCTTTTGCTTGTTGTGGAGGCTCTATTTTCAAGCATGCACACGATAACACTCCCAAGGATGATTAGAGGACTATTAATGTTTAGTTTTGGATTTGAGGTCACAAACTTGTTTTTTACCGACTATTGTGTTACATTTAGAAGTGCAAACAATTCTAATGCTCAGCATATCATTAATCTTATTAATGAATTTCATGCTGCTTCAGAACAGAGCATCAATGTTGTCAAATATGAAATTATGTTCTTTGTCTCATTGTTTGATAACCTGCGCCACCAAGTTTCATCATTTGTTTTTGGTGAATGAGGTCATTGACCTGAGTCTTTATTTAAGATTCCCAAGCTATGTGGGTGAAATACCCCAAGTTAGAAAGGAAACCCTAATTCCTTGAAGTCCCGGAAGTCCCGAAACACCTGGAAACCCTAGTTCCTAAAAATCCCGAAATTCTCAGAAACCCTGTAAATGAACTTTGAATTTTTTAGGAAAGCCTTGGAAACTTAATAAGACCCTAGGAAACCCTAATTACCAGAGATGGAAAGCCTTAGAAAATTCTACAAGACCCAGTAAAATTCTAATAGCCTGAAATGCCCCTATAGCTAGTTTTACTCCATCATAATCACTTTTCTCCTTAGGAAACACCTTAAGCAGCTTAGTATGCACGAGGTGGTGACCTAGTTGAGGTAAGCACGAGGTGGTGAACTAGTTGGTAGGAAGAATGAGGTGGAAGCCTAGTTAACCTAAGCACGAGGTGTTAGGAAGCATGAGGTGTCGCGAAATGATTAGTTAAAAGCTGTCCACAGCTAGCAAACAAGTAGGGAGGTGAAGCAAGCTAGTAGGAGGGGTCACAAGGTCATTAACTAGATTTTAAGTCAAAGTAAAACAACATGTTCCTTATTTGCTCTTAAAACACCTTAATTAAACATTAATGTCATTTATTACATATTATCATTAGTTTTCAGCCCATGATGGCTCCTCCCTTGACTGACCACATCCCGGCCTTGTCACCACATATGTGTCATGTTTAAACAAAGCCAAAACAATAGCCAATAAGAGAAGGATGGGTGTTAAACTAGGTGTCACTTTTATAAGCCTTTCCTTTGCCTTAAGACTTCTCCTCTTCTGCCTATAAGAAAGGGGCCACGACAAGGCCTTCCAACACACAACACACATCTTATCCTACCTCATTAAACCTATAGAAACACAAATTATAGGGTAAAGCAAGCCAGCCACCCAAGAACACTAAAACAGAAGCAAATTTTTCCTTCCCAGAGCAGAATCCGTGTAAGAGTAGGAGGACTTGGGGGGTCTTCCCAAGCGAATCTTTGGGAGTTCTTGGTATCCCCATTTATCTATTTAAACTACCTAACTCTTGGTGAAAATAGATGGCAAGAAGGGGTCAGGTAGTTCTTGTGCTCCATCATTCTTTCCTCATGTGTCAATTCTGGTGACGCTTTCTGTTTGTGCTATTTTCGACAGCCTATGCTACATATCTATTCTAACTATTTTCATGGTGTGAACTTAGACTCGTCAATGGTAATTTTGATGTATAATAATCCCCAAGAAGTTCTGGGAAACTTGGTGAACAAACCTTAAACTTTTGACGTCAATTTCTATGAATTTGGTGTTTTAACTTGAAGCCAGTTTGGTTGGTGATTTTCATGAATAACTTCTGTGTATTTTTAGCTAAAAAAAATGAGTACCTATCCTTTTACAATATTCCAGTTCGTGGGTAAGTTTTCCAGTTGAGTTTTTATGAGTTAAAGGTAAGACAAGACCAAAAAATGTGCTTTAAGACCTTTTTGGTCTCTATTCAAATTATGAAGGGGTTTTAGAAGATTTCTTGCTTTGGTTTCATGACCAAATACTCATAATATGTTGATATTTAACTGGTTAAAAGGTGGGTCGAATTTATACAGAAATAAGACCTTAAACAAGGGGTTGTGCTTAAGGTATTTTCAAGGTGTTCATGATGTGTTCTAACTTGGTTTTTGTTTGGTTAATGGTGGCTATGTGCTTTGATTCTTCTTGGTATGTTGTGTGGATGTTTTATTAAGGTTAGGATGTGGTTGGATTGCTTTATCACTTGATATTCACTTTGGAATCTGGTTACACAAGTTTATGAGCCCTTAGAGGCCAGACACTGATTTTTCCCCACTACCAATGAATTGTGTGTAAGCCATCATAATCTACTCTATGGGATGATGACTCATAGGGGGTGCACACACTTAAGGACATGGGGTGAGGTAGAGAGGTCAGACTCTATAAATCTGGGCATATAGCCACAGAGGTAAGACTCTATAAATCTGGGCATACGGCCATTAGAAGAGGTCAGACTCTATAAATCTGGCATACGGCCATTGTTTTCATGGATGTTGTACTTGTGGTGGAACATGGTAATTGTCATGGAACTTGATGGATCTTTCTATGATTAAGCTATGTTTACATATGTGATGTTATGGTATTGTACATTTGGAGTTTTACAAAGATAAAATGTATTTATAGGTAGTGAAGAAGGTTTTGATGTGATTTGTTTAATCTTGTGGTTATTACATGATATTATGTGAGTGTATACTTATGTACTTTGGTAATATTTGTTGTGACATATGTTGTTGTGGTTCTTTGTGATGTTACATATGATTTCATAAGGATTTTTATAAGCTAAATGTATTTTACATGTGCAAACGATTTATTTGATGTATTAATACTAAGAAATAATCCTAGAAATTAACAATTCAATAGATCGTCGGGTTGCAAAAATCCCGGTCGTAGTAGTATAGCAATTATGAAGCGACCAGGTGTCAATCCACGGGACTTGATGTAAATAAGTCTAGCCTAAGATGATGGTTAATTCAAAAGGGGTTTGTTTTGGTTTTGGGGTTTGAATAGATAACAAGAAAGTAAATGGCAGATAATTTAAAGTGATAGATTTGGGAGTGTGAACGGTACTCTAGGTTCAGGGAGTTGTTCTCTAGCTAGGTTCTGCATATTCTACTACTTAAGCGGAGACTTGGATCGGCTTGTAATTCTCAATTATCTATTCTGTATTAAGTCCTAATTCCAGATAGCTCATCTAGACAGGACATGTAGTTCTAGTCTAGACTTAGCAAGTATATCTAGATGGTTTTATAGCGTAGAATTACTAGTCTGGTTTTTCATCCGGACTAAAGCTCCTAGTGACTAATGTAATTTATCCGATTACAATTATCACAGGTAACAGGTTAATAGGACCATCAATGTTAATCACCTTATCTGATCATAACATGATTCGAGGGCTTATAATAAATTCATGACGTTTATTAAAAGCACTTAAAAAGCATTAACCTGAACAATCCAAATAGTCTCAATAAAGCAGTAAAATAATGCAGAGTTTAACTAATTACAACATCCCTTCCCTAGAGTATATCCTCTTAGCTAGACATAGCAATTATAATCATAAATGAGAGAGAGTTAAGAGAAATCATCTGTTATGAAGATCTTCTTGCTCGTTCCCCCTTTGTCCTTGTGCTATTCCGGTTGAGAGGTTGGATTTGGTGACAATGGAATGAATCTGGTGAAATGGGGTGAAAGTGGAAATTTTGGGTGAGTTTGTGAGGTGTCCGGATGGGGTGGGTCGGACACAAATGCGGACGTGATATTTTGTGTGGCGTGTGTGCGAAAGATTATGTGTGATTTTTGTGTGAAGAAATTTAGATGAAAACGTGGGTGTTATGGAGTGTGTTTGTGTTTGAGTGTGGGTATGGAGATGGAGTACGGAGGGATTAATATGAAGATGAGCAGATGAATGGAATGAGAGGAGGAGGATGAGGAGAGGTGTGGACGAATGTCCGGTGCGAATTGGAATGAAGGCTGGGGAAGGGTTTAAATAGGCTTAGGATTAAACATAGCTTAGTGGTGAGTTGGGTAGACGTTTGATTGAGCATGGGAACTAGCTTATTTTAGACAGAGTATGGGCTTAATCGGCTGATAATTGCGCCGAAAGCAACAATTATCAGCGCGCATGATTTTTATTTTTAATCTCTGTGTGACGTCCGCGTTTGAGTCCGTATACGGACAGGAGTGTCCTGACGAGATCTACACGCGTCTGTGTTTCTGTCCGTGTGCGGACGTGGCTGTCCTAGCGAGATTAATTCCTGTCCGCGTTTGAGTCTGTATTGCGGACGTGACTGTCCTGGCAAGATCTGTGAGTTGTCTGCGTGGCCGTCCGTGTTTGCGGACAAAGGGACAGAAGGAGAATGTCCCGTTTCTGTCCGCTTTGCGGACGTGACTCAAGAGAGGAGGGAACTTGATCTGGAGATGTCCGCGAATGTGTCCGAGGCTTCCCATCCGGACACATATCCGGACATGTGTAAATGTTTCTCTTTTTGTTCCGAAAGCTCTTAATTCCTTCCTAATCACGTCCTAAGCCAAAATAACATGAAAAAGAAGGTAAATGCATAAATCTAAGTAAAAGAATATGGAAAACAAGGGTTCAAAGCACTTAAAAGATATATCAATAATCAGTGCATCAAATTCCCCCACACTTATCTTTTGCTTGTCCTCAAGCAAAAATAGAGAATAAAACTTATCCTCCAGGTTGTAGCATTGAAACTCAGTGTTAAACAGATGCAGACAGAAAACAAGAAATGATGACGATCAAAAGAATAATTCTGCTTCTGGATGTAGGTTTTCGCAGTCAGTGAAAAAGAAGGATTTTTAAAAGCATGGAGAATACGAAATCTGGAAGTAGATTAACTTGGGATCTTCCATTATTTCTTTCCTCTAACCTTTGGATGTCAAGGGGTGTGAAGTAATTCCTTATTCCGCAATACCTTTCAACACCACATACTCATGATCAAAATTTAACTACAATCAATTGTTCGCCTGCAACAACTTTTACAAGAGATATATATAAAACAATCGAATTATTGCGAATTTTAGAATTGTTCCGTAACCCAGACTTTTCTCTCTATCCATGTAACGGTGTTGGGCCAACTATCCCAGATCACGAGACCTTAGGTAGATAGGTGTTAAGGCACCCTTAAGACTTAATAACCGGATAGACGAGGCCTGCTTTTGTTCGGAAAATTATTTTTTTGTTTGATCAGTGGAGTACCTTGACTTATCCTTTTCATTCCATACTTTCAATTCATTTCCAAGAGTCCCAAGCTAAACTAATTCAGTTTCCATAACCAACTACTCCATCAAATTTTAGTAAAAAATAGAATAATTTTGGATAAAAGTAGATGTACAAATACTTTAAAGCAGAAGGATTCTTGAGGTAGTCAACATACCTTGATTTCTAAATCTGCTTGAAGAAGTGATTTTCTTGGAAGCAAGTAGACAAATAAAGATAAGTGTGACATTTAAACCCAACTTGCATATTCAGATAGATTTTTCTACTCTTAATTCCCCCCCCCCCCCCACACTTGATAAGAGCAATGCCCTCATTGCGTGGATATCGAACCCCAAGTAAACATGCATTAAAATGTAGAACATTGATAAGCAAGTAGAGATAACAAAATGTAAAAAGGAGTACTTCCCAATGTTCCAGCCAATCGTAAGTTCGTGCGCAGTTCATGTTTATTTGTCGTGCTATACATCCCCTCGATTGCATAAGAGTTGAGCGTGAAAAAAAATAGAAGAGACTGCACAACATAGCATTAGAGGAAAATAGAATAGAAATTTAACATTAACACTGCAAGTTAGTCTGTACGGTTTACGACACAGTTTACCCTTCAAAATAAAATAAAATAAATGTAAAAGCATCAAAAGAGTGCAAACTAAAATAAAGAACAACTGAAATAAATAAAAGAAAACAAAACAATAATAGATGATCACTGTGATGGTCCCGGCGGTGGTCTGTGATCCAGGTGGCCCATGAGTCTCTCGATGAGGAGGGCTGTCCGACTCTGAACCTCGTCACTGCGCTCTATGCGCTGAGTAATCCGGTCCTGGGTCTGGCGCAGCTCGTCAATATGGCCTACCATCTGGTCCTGTCTCTGCTGCACGGCACCGACCTGCTGCTGTATCGCCTGCTGCTGCTGTAAGAGGGTATCCATCGTGGTCTGCAGCTTGGGAGGGATGCTCATGACCGGAGGAACTGGTGGTGGCATGGTGGCAGTGGTCACCGGTGCAGAGCCCGAAGTCGAGAACGATGCAGTGGCTCCCAGGCCAGAGCTGCCTCGTACCCAACTCTCATCTGCTAAACGTATGAAGCCCCACCTCTTCAAAGTCTGAAGAGAGATAGGACTCTCACCCTCGCGCACGTCGACCCCGGTGAAGACGTCGTCAGGTAGTGTACTAGCGAGGAAGTGGTAGATGAAGAAGGGAAGGATAGGCGTGATCTTCTTCTTCTTCGATCTCAAGTAGGTGACCACCTTGTGCAGCTGGCGGAACATGATGTATGGCACAGAGATCTGTCGTCGTGGCTCGGGAGGCGGTGCTAGGAAGTAGTCGATAAGTACACAGTCCTCGTCCGTGACATCATTTCCAGCACGAGGCCGGATCTGATGGCTGAGGAGCTCTGCTACCAGCCTCTGTATGAGCGATGGGAGGCTGGTGTAGGGAATGACACCCTTAGTCTCCTCTCCCTGGTGTCTCGACGTCTGACCATCTAGTCCTAGTGGTCCTCAGCAGGTCCTCACTCATATCCACATGAGCTTCCGCGTTATCTGGAAGCAGCAAAACTGTGCTAAAAGAGGCGGGAGTGATCTCAACCCGGTGGCGGCACACGTAGGAAGTGATGACATTCAGCGTGTCGTGCGCCTCAACGTTCGCGTAGAACTCCCGGACCAAGTCAGGAGAGAACAGGCCCTCGCCCATCCTCAGTACGGCAGCCATCCCGAAGCCCTCGCAGATAGGCTGGATGTCGGTGCATTGATCACCTTCGATGTGATTCACCTCTCCATGACGAATTTCCCGCCCTGGTCATACCATGTACGGGTAGCAGAGATAAACCCATCCTCGTGTAGTGGGTGGGTGGTGGAGGTGGCGGTGGAGGCGGTGCCTCTGATGTAGTGTCCGGGTGTGGGGCTCGCGAGGAGCGTGTGACCCCACCTCCTCTAGTACGAGGCATCTATTTTATAGTTTTTAAACAGTAAATTAAGGTGCAATAATAAAGGATGCAAAACACACAAACTGACAAAAACGAGCTCTTAACAAGTCATATTCTCAAAAGGTCTTAATCGCATGCGAGCACGGAAATTGATGGCTTAACAGTAAACAAACATTAAGGTGCAAAGCTAGAATTAAATTTCCAAAGTTTTGCAAATTTTCAACACGTCCGGACTTGTGTCCGCATGGGCTGGCGCGGACGCAAATCCGGACAGCTCAAGAATCCTAAAAAATTTCGCGGCGAACAGAATCGCCCAAACGCACAGATTTTCAGATTTTTCAAGAAATCTATAGATTGCGCACGCCAATCTCGAGTTTAACCACCTAAACGCCGCAAATCCACATTTCAACCTCACGATTCCTATCTAATTGCGAATTCAACCCCGTAAGAAGCATCAAAACTGGAAAACAACAAAATTCAGCGTTTTGAAAAACCTGTGAATCGATTTGAAGCGGTGGTGGAGCAGTGGTTATGGCGTCGTCGGAGCTTGCGGCGTCGCGGTGGAGTTCCTGGTGCGCCGGTGACTGTTGCGGTGGTAGAAGGTGGCTGCGGCGGTGGGAGAAGAATGGCGGAGTTCGACAGAAGGGAAAAATAGAAGAAGAACGAGAAAGAAGAAGGAGGAAGAAGGAATCGCGGTTAAGGGACGTCCGTGAATGCGTCCGTAGTGCGGACGTCTCTGAGTTGCAGCGTCCGTAATTGAGTCCGTTTGCGGACTGTGGTGTCTGCCTCGTCTGTGTAAGCGTCCGTGTATGCGGACGTGACTTAGAGTAGAGGCGCGGTGTGATAATGCTGTCCGTATTCGCGTCCGTTAAGCGGACATGGTGGTTTTATAACGTGTCCGCGTGGCGCTGTGCGGACGCAATTCCGGACACGTTGAAAACTTCCCTTTTCTTTTTTTATATAAAATAATTTATAAGTTAACATATTAAAACTATAAATCACCCAAAAATATCACAAAAGAACTGATAAAGGCTAACTAATTGAACACAGATAAGTAGTAAATCAGGCAAAATCAATTTAAGCACACAAAATACAGAAAGCAAAGAGTGAGGGTGTAGGAATTGCTCCCTGATCTTTTAAGGAGTAATGCTTCATGATTCCCCCACACTTGAGTTCAGCCAAGCAACAATTTAGTTCATTGAAAATTTTTGAATCTGCATGGCCAGAAGAACTCAAGTGGAAACAGATAAAACTATTAGTAGAAAATAAGAGCCAAGGCTCTTTCAATATGCACAACAGCTATTAACGCACTACAAAAATTAAAACAGGAAGTAAAATAAATGACTAAACTAAAGGAGTGAAAAAGATACAAACCGGTGGGTTGCCTCCCACCAAGCTGCCCGGAGTTAAAGTCTCTGGTTAGACTTAACGGATAGGGTCAAGGAGGGCCGCCACAGCAGCTAGCAATAGTTTTCTTCAGTCTGAAATACCATTGCGGGCGTGGCTTTTTGGTTGCTTTTGGAGGCGATGCTGCAGTACAGATAGCAGAAATAGAATTAATGGAAGAAGAAGAACTTTCAATAAAGGATATACCTGGTGCAGGAGGATGAGAAAAGGCATCGCCTAGGTACTTCTTCAGGCGAGCACCATTCATTTTGAATACTTCTCCTGATTTGTTTTCTAGCTCGTATGCACCATAGGTAGTGATCCCCATGACTTTAAATGGTCCTGCCCAATGGGATTTCAGCTTGCCAGGAAAGAGGCGCAGTCTGGAATTATAGAGCAATACTAGATCCCCTACTTTGAATTCCCTCTTATGGATCATATGATCATGGATTCTCTTTGTGCGCTCCTTATAAATTCTGGAACTGTCATAGGCTTGCTCTCTGAGTTCTTCAAGTTCAGACAGTTGAAATTTTCTTTTCTCTCCAGCAGTGTGTGGATCAAAGTTAAGGGCTTTCAATGCCCAGTAAGCTTTATGCTCTAGTTCTACTGGAAGATGGCAGGTTTTTCCATACACAAGTTTGAACGGAGACATCCCTATAGGGGTCTTAAAAGCAGTCCGATATGCCCACAGAGCGTCATCCAGCTTAACCGACCAATCCTTCCTTGATGCATTAACAGTCTTCTGCAAGATCCATTTTAGCTCACGATTAGTCACTTCTGCCAGACCATTAGTTTGGGGGTGGTAAGGTAATGCCACCTTGTGGGTCACCCCATATTTAGTCATCAAGGAGTCGAAGGCTCGGTTGCAGAAGTGAGAGCCACCATCACTGATAATTGCCCTGGGTACCCCGAATCTGGTGAATATGTGTTTCTTCAGAAATTTCACCATGTCTTAGCATCAGCAGTGTGACATGGAATAGCTTCAACCCATTTTAAGACATAGTCTACAGCTACTAGGATATATTGGTTTCCATGGGATGAGGGAAAAGGGCCTGAAATCTATGCCCCAAACATCAAAAAGTTCCACCTCCAGAATACCTTTCTGAGGCATCTCATGCTTTATAGAGATGTTTCCCATCCTTTGACAGGCGTCACAATGGGAACAGAAGTGGTGGACATCCTTATGTAGAGTGGGCCAAAAGAATCCACACTCTAATATTTTCGCAGCTGTTCTTGTAAAACCATGATGGCCACCCGCCTCTTTAGCATGACAAAATTCTATTACACTCTGGATCTCCTCATCTGGAAGGCATCGCCTTATCAAACCATCAGCACAGATCCTAAACAGATAGGGATCCTCCCAGATATAGTGGCAGGCTTCTGATAAGAATTTCTTTTTCTGATTGTAGCTGTAATCGTGAGGAATCACCCCAGAAGCAAGCAAGTTCGCCAAATCTGCATACCAAGGTTCTTTTACCTTTCCAATCATGAACACCGTCTCATCAGGAAAGAATTCGTTGATTGGGATTCCATCATCAGGGATGTCAAGCCTAGATAGGTGATCAGCAACTCTGTTCTGCTTCCCCTTTTTATCTACAACTTCCAAATTAAATTCTTGGAGAAGTAAGATCCACCTCAGAAGTCTTGGTTTTGATTCATTTTTCTGAAAAAGATACTTGAGGGCCGAGTGATCGGTGTGGACAATCACCTTGCTTCCTAGCAGATATGGTCAAAACTTATCTAGCGCGAATACCACAGCTAACAACTCCTTTTCTGTAGTAGAGTAATTTTTCTGCGCGTCTATCAAGGTCTTGCTAGCATAGGTGATTACTCTCAGCATCTTATCTTTCTTCTGACATAGTGCAGCGCCAACAGCATAGTCGCTCGCATCCGTCATGATCTCAAACAGTTCTGACCAGTCTGGTAGGACCACAATTGGAGCTGAGCAGAGCTTATCTTTGATGGTCTGAAAGGCTGTCAAGCACTCCTCAGTGAAGTGGAACTTGATATCCTTCTAAAGTAAGTCTGACAGGGGTTTAGCAATCTTTGAGAAGTCCTGAATAAATCTCCTATAGAACCCTGCATGACCAAGGAATGATCTGACATCCTTCACTGAAGTCGGTGGGGGAAGCTTTTCTATCACCTCCACCTTGGCTTTGTCTACCTGAATGCCCTCCTTAGAAACCTTATGACCCAGTACTATACCTTCCCGTACCATAAAATGGCACTTCTCCCAGTTCGGTACGAGGTTCGTCTCCTCACATCTCCTCAATATCTTATCCAACTGTTCCAAACACACCTCGAAACTTTGCCCATAAACTGAAAAATCATCCATAAAAACTGCAATGCTCTTCTCAATGAAGTCATTGAAGATGGCCATCATACATCTCTGGAATGTCGCTGGAGCATTACAGAGGCCAAAAGGCATCCTCCTATATGCGAATGTCCCATATGGACAGGTAAAGGTAGTCTTCTCCTGGTCTTCTGGAGCGATAGGAATCTGGAAGTAGCCACTATAGCCATCGAGGAAGCAGTAAAACTCTTGACCAGCCAAACGCTCCAACATTTGATCTATGAATGGGAGTGGAAAATAGTCTTTCCTGGTGGCATTGTTGAGGCGGCGGTAGTCGATACACATTCTCCAACCTGTCGTCTACCTCTGGGGAACCATCTCACCCTTCTCATTGGGAACTGCCACGATCCCGCCTTTCTTTGGGACAACCTGGACTGGAGACACCCACTGGCTGTCAGATATCGGGTAGATGATGCCTGCATCAAGAAGCTTCAGTACTTCAGCTTTGACCACCTCCTTTAGATTTGGATTTAATCTTCTCTGGGGCTGTCTCACTATCTTATAATTCTCCTCCATATAAATCTGGTGAGTACAACCCGGATTGATCCCTTTGATGTTAGCAACTGACCATCCCATGGCATTTTTATGCTTCTTTAGCACCTCCAGCAGTCTAGTTTCCTACGAAATAGACAAAGATGTAGAGATAATAACAGGCAGGGTGCTACCCTCTGCCAAGAAAACATATTTAAGATGGGAAGGGAGAGATTTGAGTTCAAGGTTAGGAGGTTTCTCTATTGAAGGAATAGGCCTTTGAATGGGTCGATCCAACATTTCTACAGGTGGAGAGGAGGAGTGAAAGTATGACTTCCCTTAATTTAGCTGCTGGATGACCGAGGCCATCTCAAAGCTTTCTTTGTCATCTTCAATGGATTGACTCAATACCTGCTCTAAAATGTCAGAACACTTAAACAAAGAATTAGAAGTATCAGAACTCCTATGGATGTAGTCATCCTCAAGATCATAAAAATTTTCAATTAAATCAGCAGAGAAAACAGCATGAGAAGAAGTATTTTTCTGCATCATCTTATTAATATCAAAGCTTAGTTCTTCGTCATGAAATTTCAAGGTAATCTTTCCCTTGTCAACATCTATAACAGTCTTTACAGTTCTAAGGAAAGGTCTACCAAGAATCAGAGGTACCTCAACATCCTTATCCATGTCGAGGATCACGAAATCAGCTGGGAAGAAAAATTTACCCACACTAACAACTACATTTTCTACCATACCTCTTGGTGTGATCGATGATCTATCAGCTAGTTGGAGTCTGAAATGAATTGGAACGAGCTCACCCGTATGAAGCTTTTTGAACATGGTGTATGGCATCAGGTTGATGCTCGCTCCTAGATCGCAGAGACCGTATCCGTAATCCATGTCTCCAATCGAGCAGGGGATAATGGGCTGACCAGGATCACCACGCTTTAGAGGCAACTTTTGTAGGATAGCTGCTGAACAGGTTTCGGTCAGCTGGATGGTGTCCTTCTCCTTGTATTTCCTCTTGTTCGAAATCAGATCCTTCACAAATTTAGCATAATTTGGCATCTATTTAATCGCATCAATAAGAGGAATATTGATAGTTAGCTTTCGAAAGACGTCTAAAAATTTTCCAAATTGTTCATCGAGCTCTCGCTCTTTGAGACGGTTTGCAAAAGGAAGTTCTTTTGCAAGTGTCTTTCCTTTTGTATTTTTAACAGCAGTTGTATGAGAGGAAGAAGGAATAGGAGCCTGGGTCTCCTCATGTACTACCTCGGGAGGGGCGGGATGCCCTGATGGTGCACCGGCGGTATTAGAAAGGGGCTCGGTCTCCTCATCAGTATGGTCTCCTGCCACTTTATCTTTGATTAAGTTCCTTCCACTTCTTAGGGTAACTACTGCCAGTTCTCCAGAATCCTCGCAGTCTGAGACCGATACTGCCTTCAACTGTTCCTTGGGTTTGGTTTCTGCTTGGGAAGGCAGTGATCCAGAAGGTCTCTGCTGTAAGAGGAACTGAGTCAGCTGGCTCATCGTGCCCTGCATTTCCACCATGGCATTCTCTAATTTCTGCTGACCAGCTGTCAGGATCTGCTGACCAGCTATTAGGCTCTGATTGATTGCAGTTTGCTGCTCCTGAGAAGCCATCAATTTATCCACCATTTCCTTCAGACTGACATTGTTTGAGCTCAATGAAGGTTGCTGAGCCTGAGACTGCTGTGGCCTGAATTGATTATACTGAGGCCTAGCAAAGCCTGGTGGTCCTCCCTGGTTCATCCTCTGAGGCTGCATCTGATGTGAATTTAGTGCATTGTTCGGATTCCCGTACCTGAGGTTTTGGTGCTGATTCTGCACCCAGGGTTGCCTGCTGTTGAATTGTCCTATGACATTCGCCTCCTCAGTTTGCCTCATTTCGGCTACCAGTGGGCAGTCCTCGTAATCATGTGCATCACCACACTGAGAGCAGCAGAGTTCGTCGGCACTTGTAGAGACTTTCTTGGCGGATTGCTTGAAGGTTGGCCCCATTGTGAGCTGTTCGAGCATTTTTGCCATGCTTCCCATCGTGGTTTTCAGCTGTGCTTGTTCAGCGGCTATCTGCTCTATCATCGGGTCCGGAGCTCGGGAAGAACTTTGTCCTATTGAGAATACTCTGCCCCCATTGCTGCTCCATTGGCGAAGCTCCTCACAGTAGGACTCCATAGATGCCATGAAATCCTCCCCACTTTTTGCTAGCAGGTTTCCTCCTAGGGCGGCTCTTATCTCGCCTCTGTTTTCGTCTTTTAGCCCCTGGAAGAATCCCTGAGCCAATGAGGTGATATCCTGACCATGATGAGGGCACTGGCGGAGTAGTTCTTTGAATCGGTCCCACGCCTCATAGACTGTCTCGCTACCCATCTGTCTGAATGCCATCAGGTCGGCAATCATCTGTCGTGTCCTGGAGATGGGAATGTACTTCTCGTAGAATTTATCCGTCATCTGCTCCCAGGTGGTAATGATGGCTGGCGGTAGTCGATGGAACCATTTCGAAGCTTCTCCAGATAGGCTGTGCTGGAGCAGGCTCAGTCTGGCATACTCCTCCAATCCTTGTGATAAACCCAGGGAGTCCAAGTGCACTAGAAATCAATGTATGTGGTCTAATGCATCCCCTGGGTCGGCACCTGAAAAGGTTCCGGCAGGGTGGTTTCGAACAGCATTGTTTTGATGGGGAGGTTTTATCTTCTGCCAACCTGCCATTAGCTCTGCGGTTAGGTCCGGTAGAACCACTGGACCTCTTCTCAGAGCTTGGAGGTAGACTCTCTCGATTTCGGGGTCGAAGTCTGTATCCGGGGGACCAGTTGAACGTGTTTTGCGCATCCACTATGTGCTTATAATCAGCCAGAGAGAAAGGAACAAAATGCGTGGATTTTTAGAACTAAAGTAAACAAGGAAATAAAATTGAAATAACTAAGACAATGAACTTATAGTACTTGAAAATTAAATGACAGAAAAATTATAACTGAAATTAAATGACAGTAATGAAAAACAATTGTATAAAATGGCACACAAAATAAATTAAACTTAAAAAATAAAGTACAAAACAAATAATCATAAACAGGGTGTTGCAATAAAGTAACGAATTAACCAAGGCTAGGGACTAGACAAAGTCAAGTCCCCGGCAACTGCGCCATTTTGCAAACGATTTATTTGATGTATTAAATACTAAGAAATAATCCTAGAAATTAACAATTCAATAGATCGTCGGGTTACAAAAATCCCGGTCGTAGTAGTATAGCAATTATGAAGCGACCAGGTGTCAATCCACGGGACTTGATGTAAATAAGTCTAGCCTAAGATGATGGTTAATTCAAAAGGGGTTTGTTTTGGTTTTGGGGTTTGAATAGATAACAAGAAAGTAAATGGCAGATAATTTAAAGTGATAGATTTGGGAGTGTGAACGGTATTCTAGGTTCAGGGAGTTGTTCTCTAGCTAGGTTCTGCATATTCTACTACTTAAGCGGAGACTTGGATCGGCTTGTAATTCTCAATTATCTATTCTGTATTAAGTCCTAATTCCAGATAGCTCATCTAGACAGGACATGTAGTTCTAGTCTAGACTTAGCAAGTATATCTAGATGGTTTTATAGCGCAGAATTACTAGTCTGGTTTTTCATCCGGACTAAAGCTCCTAGTGACTAATGTAATCTATCCGATTACAATTATCACAGGTAACAGGTTAATAGGACCATCAATGTTAATCACCTTATCTGGTCATAACATGATTCGAGGGCTTATAATAAATTCATGACGTTTATTAAAAGCACTTAAAAAGCATTAACCTGAACAATCCAAATAGTCTCAATAAAGCAGTAAAATAATGCAGAGTTTAACTAATTACAACATCCCTTCCCCTACAGTATATCCTCTTAGCTAGACATAGCAATTATAATCATAAATGAGAGAGAGTTAAGAGAAATCATCTGCTACGAAGATCTTCTTGCTCGTTCCCCCTTTGTCCTTGTGCTATGCCGGCTGAGAGGTTGGATTTGGTGACAATGGAGTGAATCTGGTGAAATGGGGTGAAAGTGGAAATTTTGGGTGAGTTTGTGAGGTGTCCGGATGGGGTGGGTCGGACACAAATGCGGACGTGATATTTTGTGTGGCGTGTGTGCGAAAGATTATGTGTGATTTTTGTGTGAAGAAATTTAGATGAAAACGTGGGTGTTATGGAGTGTGTTTGTGTTTGAGTGTGGGTATGGAGATGGAGTACGGAGGGATTAATTTGAAGATGAGCAGATGAATGGAATGAGAGGAGGAGGATGAGGAGAGGTGTGGACGAATGTCCGGTGCGAATTGGAATGAAGGCTGGGGAAGAGTTTAAATAGGCTTAGGATTAAACATAGCTTAGTGGTGAGTTGGGTAGACGTTTGATTGAGCATGGGAACTAGCTTGTTTTAGACAGAGTATGGGCTTAATCGGCTGATAATTGCACCGAAAGCAACAATTATCAGCGCGCATGATTTTTATTTTTAATCTCTATGTGACATCCGCGTTTGAGTCCGTATACGGACAGGAGTGTCCTGACGAGATCTACACGCGTCCGTGTTTCTGTCCGTGTGCGGACGTGGCTGTCCTAGCGAGATTAATTCCTGTCCGCGTTTGAGTCCGTATTGCGGACGTGACTGTCCTGGCAAGATCTGTGAGTTGTCCGCGTGGCCATCCGTGTTTGCGGACAAAGGGACAGAAGGAGAATGTCCGCGTTTCTGTCCGCTTTGTGGACGTGACTCAAGAGAGGGGGAACTCGATCTGGAGATGTCCGCGAATGTGTCCGAGGCTTCCCATCCGGACACATATCCGGACATGTGTAAATGTTTCTCTTTTTGTTCCGAAAGCTCTTAATTCCTTCCTAATCACGTCCTAAGCCAAAATAACATGAAAAGGAAGGTAAATGCATAAATCTAAGTAAAAGAATATGGAAAACAAGGGTTCAAAGCACTTAAAAGATATATCAATAATCAGTGCATCAACATGTGGTGGCAAGAATTACTCAGCTTCGCTGATGTTTGTTTTCTGGCATGTGTCCTGTGGTCTTTTCTCTGTGATTGAATGACTGACCATTGGAACAGGTTAAAGAGTTGCATGAGAGAGAGAAGCTAAAGGGGCTAGAGACTGAAGTTAGAAGACGATGTAGTATTTCCATATAGTTCATATGTAATAGGTTTAAATACTTTTGTATAAGCTAGTAAAGATGGTGTAAGTTAATACGTAGTTTTGAAAGATGTTTGTCGATGTTAGTGGGTAAGGTTATACAGTTTAGAAGATGTTTTGGAAATACAAATTAGATTTTAAGTATAAAGAAGTTTAAAAGTTTCAACTTAATTCGGTGTAGTACTGGTATTAAGCCTTAGCATCCACAGTGAGTGTGGGTGTGGCGGTAGCACCCCGACTAGTTTTGTAGTCTTCCGCTGAAATGTTTAAAAAAAAAAGGAAAAATGGGGTGTTACAGTGGGTAAGCATAAATCTCACATCTTTAGATATATCGGGTTCGGGTCTACAAAAGGATTCAATCATGGGACTAATTATTGTCTCAGGCGGGTCATGGAATTCTCATACAATCGATGCTTCAGGATATTCCCTCTTATGTTATGGGCGTTATGTGTTTTCCATTGACTCTTATTCGAGAGATTTAGAATGCTATTAGGAAGTTTTGGTGGACTGAATCATTAGCCAAAATAGGAATTTGTTGGTGAACCTGGCCATGTATTATGTAAAAGCCTAAGATAGAGGTCTAGGATTTTGAGATCTTTACTCTTTTTTTAATGAGCCCTTACCTGCCCGCCAATGTTGTTGAGTCTTGAAGAACCTTGAGCCTCTTGTTTCATGTGTTCTAGCAGCATATTTTTTTCGATGCACGGCTAGGTACGTGCTGAAGTCCTGTTTGGAGACCTTTAAGGGGGTCTTTGGCTTTGTTGAAGATGAGTGTTCGTAGAGTGGTGGGTGGCAAAACTACAATTTTACTTACAGATCGGTGGCTTCTAGAAAAACAAGGTGGTAGGCCTTGGGTTTGGCAGATGCCTCAATTTGCTCAAGAAAATGGACGGGTCTCCTGGCCAATCAATGAGGATAATATCACATGGAATGAGTCTCTCATTCGAGATTGGTTTTCAGAAGAGAATGTTCACCATATCCTTCGAATGGTCCTATGTTGCAATGGCAAGGGGATGGGTGGAGTTGGGAAAAACCCCCTCCAGTCAATTCATGGTTCGATCCGCTTTTTACTTAGCCACCTCCTTTAAATCTCTCTCAACAATCTCTACCTCTTATAAAAGTTTGATTGGTGCCACTATGAATAGAATCCGTCATTGTACAATCCCTATGAGGATTATATTTTTTGCATGGAAACTTTGACAATGCATATTTCTGTAACACCCCAATTCATAAAGCCATACTTATCTCATAAACCTCCATTCACTTATATTAACTTTGCAGCGGATTTCTTACAACATTTGGTGTTACCGCCGTTAGTCACCCACGTGACCAACTAGGCATACTAAAATCTCCAAGATCTAGCTACGGTCTGATGGACCCGAATATACCGAACATTAGTACTTACAAGCCTTAACCAATTACATAACAATCTTACAATTTCCTTACGTCCTATACAACTTACTAACACTAGTTACCATACGAGAGTACATGCACAACTCGTAGGTCATACTTAAATCTGTAATACGTCTACCCCATCTTACTCTCAGGACGGTCGCCTTCTGACATTCACCTGCAAGATATAAACAACAGCCCCGAGGGGGTCATTACCTTTGCTAGTACGATTCTCTTATGGCCTCCAAGCTAACGGGGCTACGACGACTAATTGTCGATAGCATAGAGATTGATTAGATACACAACATAAATAAGAAGTGCAATAAACATCAATCCACAAATGAACAATCAGAGTTCAAACACAATGAATGACTTAAAAGCGTTCCCTTAGTAAGTGAGTTAGATTTTTAACCCCTTAAATTATTCCTTCACTTAATCTCAGTCCATTCTTATCTTACCTCAACCTTAGATCTTATCTCAATCTCAATGTACAAACCGTTCTTTAAATAGAAATGGTTGTACCTTATCTCAATGTTTATTTTTGTCGGGTCAAATGCAACCCTAGCCAATGAGCTATTAACTCCATTGGTTGAATAAACAACTTATCTTAAAATTTAGGATTTAGGTGATCCTACCGCACCATCTTAATCTGCCTCCTACCTTGGACTGAAATCCACGGTAGCTGAGCCGACATTCAACCCTAGGCAACAAGTCTGAAGACAAGTCCTTAAACGGAAGTCGGATCTGATTCAGATGCCGACCCCCTTTCCTTAACATGCATGATCGGAGTCAGTCCCGGATTCCTCACTACCCTTAAGTTCCAGTTAGTGAAAATCTTATAAACCATGTGTTAGTTAAACCTTCACGGGTATTAACCAACAGTTATAGAAGTGTAATTCCTCTCCTCATCTCAATATGTACTAAACTTAGTTAGTAACTAATCTCAAGCCACGTGTGTTAGTGTAAAGAAAACACACACAATGAGTTCAATAAAACCGGTTGCATGTTTATCTTGTTTTAGTCATAGCAAATAAACAGATAGCACACAAGCCGAGGGACACCTCGTTAGCAAGCAGGTCACAAGATTACCATACTGTACACCGTCGGTTGTTCGGTTGCTTACTCTCCTCTGGAGTCCAAATACTCAAGTCCTAAAACATTCATTCAACTTAGGTTGTTAATTGCTTTCAATCAACCTAACTTACTTAGCCACTAACAATCCCCAACTAATAACCACTAAGTTCTTATAAACTTAACTTTTAACACTTAATTCATTTAACTTCTCCTTATTTCTTAAGTCCTTATATGCTTATCTTTCTAATTATCATTACCCTCATAATGGCATACTACCAATGCCACTCTTTCTTAATTTTTTTTTTACAAAGGCCGGCCGACCCACTCTGGGTAGGTCGCCTGGGTGGGTCAGCTGTAGAAGCATCCGATTTTCACAGTTTTAACTCGACCGACCCACTCTAGGGTAGGTCGGCTGCAGAACCCTCTTCGAAAATGCGTATTTCTCTCCAATCTTTTCCACAAGTGTCCTAGTATGTTCTAACATCATTTAGCACATTAAACCCACCTTAAAATATCCACCAAACCTCTCAATCCACTCTCAATCAAACTCCTTACCCTTTATTCTAATATCTCACTAAATCCTTAATACTTAGCACATAACTCCTTACACTTCCAACATATATAATTTGCCTAGTACTTCAACTTACCAAAGTGTTTCCTTTCTACCAATATAACTACTCTTCAAACATCATCATTCACCCGTCTTTCCTTTGCTAAACTTCCCAAGGTTATCTTGCATCTTCATGCATAAATTTCTTTCATTTCCATTTGTTACTCATCACTCCTAAACGTGAATATACCTATACATTTCTTTCCATCCTCTTAACACC
Source organism: Limonium bicolor (assembly GCA_023374045.1). Classification (NCBI taxonomy): domain Eukaryota; kingdom Viridiplantae; phylum Streptophyta; class Magnoliopsida; order Caryophyllales; family Plumbaginaceae; genus Limonium; species Limonium bicolor. The sequence goes on along the minus strand of CM041777.1, from coordinate 111,890,824 downwards.
TTAACATTGTTCTTCATTTACCTTGACCATCCTACACCCTCCTTAGACATTTCTATCTCCTTTACTCAATTTACTCACCATTCTCATGGTTAAACACTCTTATACATTCCTAGTCATTCTCCTTGACAATTTTACAACATCCTCCTACAATTTTCACTTCCATCACCCAAGTCCACTCATTACCATCCAAACTATAACCTTATTAATCCACCACTAGCATCTTCACTACTTACACAAGCTACCCAAAAGTTCTCATTGTTATATTCTCTAGTTCATACCTAAATCATCTTAAAACATTATACACCATTTCCTTCAGATTTTTTTTGCTCAAGTCTCAACATTCCTCATACCATGATTTTGGTGTGTTTAATACACCCACCTAACCCCTAATTCCTCCTAGACAACTCTAGGTCATTCTAATCCTCAAGAACACCTTTGTTAACTCATTTCCACTCAAATTTCCCTTAATGACTCCTAGTAAACCCTAGGTCATATTAACTCACAACAACCACTTAAACACTTTGTTTTCTACTCAAATTTTGCCATAGCTCCTCTAGTATATTATCATGCCCAAATGCATAGCTTCCTCATTCAATCATCTCACACACATCAAATCTTTTCCTCATCATATTTCTCACCCAAATCAACTCATTCATAATAAACTCAATATAGTGCAATAATCTTAAATTGCATAGCACTAAGGCTCTTAAATGACGTGGCTCTTAGGCCCTTAAATGACTTAAACTTAAACACTGAATTTCCCACATATAAAAGCTTTCAACCTGCAAATACACACAACAATGCTCCCATAGCAATATAAGTGTTCTCATAATTCACCTTATACTTATCTTACTAACTCATTTCCATTGGCTCCTTAGTCACAAGTTCACAAGCTTGTTCAAATTCTTTTTCTTAGGTTATATAACCCATTACATAATGTAAGCTTTAAGCTATATTAGTACTTATCTAAACCTCATCCCTTAAAACCTTAAACCACCATTAGATAAAACATTTACCTTGTTTTTCCAAGCTTTTCACACTTTTCTCCTTGGATTTCCTTGCTTGATTTTCGGAAATGACTTTAATTCCCTTACAATGTTCTAATCCACATTCAAATAACCTAATGAGCACTAAGCAATATGCCTAAACTCATAGAACTCATTCTTAGGTTAAAATGTGTGTTTTAAAGCTTAAAAGTGGATGATTACCTTTGAAGTCTCAAGATAGACTTGGGTATAAATCAAGAAGGACCTCCACTAGTCCTTGGAGAATGAAAATAATCTAGTTCAAGGGTTAAAACAAGATCCCACGAGAAGATAATTTTCGGCAAACGGAGGAGAAATGATGGAAACATGATTTTTCTTACATTTTCCTTACCTTGAATGAAAGGAGAACCAAAAGAGCTCTTCAAACTTGATTTTCCTCCATCAATGGAGTTTTCTCATGGAACCAAACTTGAGCTTTGAAGGATTTGAAAAGATAGAAATGAAGGCCTTGCTCCAACTAAGAATAATCTATGCTCACTTTTTGATTTGGAGCTAAAATGAGTATTTGGTGAGCAAATGAAGGTGGAGGTGCCATGGCTGCTGCTTGGAACGGTTTTGGAACAGAGAGGAGAAGAATAAACGTTGGTGAAGGTGTGAAATGAAGATGAGAGGAGAGAGAGAAGGTATAAGAAGATATTTTGCTTTTAAAAGGTAAATAGTCTTTTTCCTCTTTATTTCCTCTTCTTTTATTATTTGATGAAGCCTAAGGTGACTCATCACCTTAAAACCGTCCCCCTCTCATTTACTTATATATTTAGGTGTTGTTTGACCATTGACTACTTAAGAAAGTCATTTGACTTATTTTGGGCACTATTTGGGTACTATTCATAATTAGTGCACAAATTTGTGAAAATTTTGGTTTCTCAATGATTTAGGTTTCCTAATGTGATACTAATTAGTACACATGTTGATTAAGGTGTAATCATGGGCATTTACCCACTCAAAATCCATTTCTAAGACAATTCTCAAAAAGGTGCTTTAAGGAGTCTTAAAGCACATTTTGTGTTTTAACTCGTTTTTTAGCTTGGTTTTCTTTAATAATTGATTTAATATGTCCTTTAGCATGTTAATAAGGTCTTATAATGATATTTGGGTGCTAATCAAAGTTACTCCAAGCTTAGAGCACATTTTTGCTTAAATTGCCCTTATGACGTTTTCTTGTGTTTTCTTTGGTTTAGATTGTCTACCAATGTTTCTAAGACATGTTTTAGCCTTATTTTTATCATAAATTGATGTTTAATTATCATACTTAGGTTTGGGGTATTTCAATTTCCTTGCAAAGCCTCTTGAGACAGAGGTGTAGTCTTGATGTGATGGAATGGTGTCCCATTTGTGGGGGATTTGTAACACCCCTACCGCTAATCCTCTAATTATTGTCTAATCGTCTCGGTCACCTTACTACTCGCAGCAGAAATACAAGTGCAAACGGCGGGAGATACAATGTTGTTAGTCGCCCATACAACTAACAAGGCCTACTCTACATACAGTAACGGTCTAATAAATAGAAATATACCGAGCTTCCTTAAACACTTCCCATTACATCTGCATCATTTACTTACAACATTTGATTACCGAGTATACAAAAATCATAACCAATTATATCCCTTTCTTGCAAGTTTACAAAAGCTATGAGTTTATCAACCTACTCATTTTTACAAAGTTCACATTTCCAAATATCCAAATGGGTGTACCACATAGTACACCGGCTACTCAAAAAGGCTATAAGTCATGTACAACTCGGTACACCATTCTTAATCTACTAACTACACAAAAAGTATTCATCTTGGTCTTGACACGACCATTATCCTTCACGAGTACCTGGAAGAAATAAAAACAGTGCTCCAAGGGGCTCAGCAAATTGCTGACATGAAATTCACATACCCCGCGTGCTAACGGGGGTACGCTGACTACTTTGTCACATGAGGTTCATTTTATACATGCATACATGCTATTACATATAACATTATAATCATACAAGGCGTATACATACCAAGAGTACCGTACATACAAATGGAAGACAATTCACAAGTCAACCAAACATAATAATACACATCTCAAGTTCTTACTTCCTTCTTGTTAGTCAGTTACCCATCCGGGTTAATCGGATGTTCCTTACTCTTTTACTCGGGACCATACGACTTACACTAGCCTTGGTCTTACTCATACAATTACTTCCTTTCTTACATTATACTTAAGCCAGGTCAGTGTGACCTCCGGGCAGAGACTACACCGTCTCACCACCGGGCTTTAGTTTGGTTTGCTTCCCAAGGTTGCATCCATTTAAGGGGTTTGGATCATGAGAAAGATTAGTCCAGGAATCGGATCCAACCTCTCGTGTCTCCTCATCCTCACGCATGGCCGAAACTATATCGGACTTCTTACATACTCCAATTTACCAATTTACTCAAAGTTAGTAGGGTTACATGGTTAGTGATTTAGTGAGAATCATTTCACTATCACTAAGTCAAGGTCAACACATTTGCATAACCACAATCAAACACTTCATCATCAATCATATCTTTCATGAATTATACAAACTTCAAAGTTCAAGCATAATTCAACAAGGTGTAAACAGCTCAAGCATAAGGAAGTGTAGTAAATCCGATTCGTGCATTTATCTTATTTAGGTGATAGCACACAACACACACACACACAAATCAGAGTAACTTCGGTAGCATACAGGGCATGAGAAAATCATACCGTTCACCGTCGTACTCGGACTCCGATTTACCTTCGAGGTTCAACTATTCGAGTCCTATAACATACACGGAGTTGTACGGTTAATTATCTATTATTGACCTAACCCGTTCCTTCATTAATGTTCCCAATTTACAATTACTAGTTCCTTACAACTCATACTTAATCACAAAATCATTTACTTCTCATTATTTTTTAAGCTTGTTTTCTTAGGTTCTTGTGTGCATATTAATTTCTTCTCACCATCATTATTCTCCCTGTGGTTTACTACTTAATCCCTGATAAGTGTCTAAATGAGCATGTTTTATAGGTGTATTTCATATATAATATTAGCACTTTTCTTGCTCATTTCTCCACTTCGGTTAGTTTTCCTCTAGTTTATGTTTTATTGTTTATCTCACAAATTTATTGGTTTAACATGAGGAAAACCAAGCTGGAAGTAAAGTAGACAAAGAGACGAACGCATACGCAAACGGGTCGGAAGACGGACTTATAACGAAGAATGTAGAGCCGGTTGAAGATTGTTATATAATATATAATATATATAATATCGCATGGAGAATGGGGTCCGCACCCATCAGGCGGACGTGAGTGATCGCAACCGCCAGGCGGAAGAGAGGGGCACGACCGCCCGATAACTAGCGGACACCACATGGGCAACCGCATGGTGGACACAACAAGAGAGTACCGCCTCTTTGTAGGCGTCTTGGAGGCGGAACAGGGAGGCACAAC